>RJWM01026842.1:0-27561 GCA_004363535.1 Dasyprocta punctata
AATCATGGGAAACAGCCTGGAGATTCCTCAAAACACTAAAATCAAAATTATGATATGATAGAGGAATACTATCCCTTGTATCTAAGGACCTGGAATTGTCTAGTGAGGAAATATTTGACCTCTTCATGGATGCTTGTTTACATAGCTAAGATATGAAAACAACCTAGCTTTCTTTATCAGAAAGGGGGTAAAGAAAAATCTCATCATATACACTGGATGAAATACTGAACAGCCTTAAAAATGGGCGAAATAATTTCATTTGTACCAACATAGCTACACCTGGGGGATATTCTGCTATGTGACATAAGCCAAACATAAGAAGACAAATACTTCATGAGCTAACATATATGTGAAGTCTAACAAAGTTGAATTCATAGATCTGCAGAGTAAAAGTAATTATACCATAACCTGGCAGAGGGCAGAGCAATTTTTTATTTTCAGCTATTCCTAGACAAAGCTGAGGAAGAACAGATGTAGACACCTTAGAGATGAAACATGGGAAGCTGATGAATTATGGGTATCAAAGGAGGGCTGGCGAGGTGCAGATCCTTACCAGGCTGTGAGCTCTGGATGGCAGGAGGTCCACGGTGCCCAACACTACTTGCTTCTGTGAGGAATGATAAGTACAGAGACTCAGGGATCCTGGTGCTCCTGTTGCTGCAGTGCTAGGCTGGTGGGAAATGGGCACAGCGCCTCGATGCTGATGTTTCCCTAGACAGGGCGGCTCAATGAAACAGGGGGAAAATTTGGATTTAGTTCTGAAATACAAAATAGCTAGTATGTACTTTAGTCACCAGAATGCAGATTAAAATCTTGGGAGTCAGAAAAATAAAACAGTTTCCATTCTGAGTGAATCCGTTTGATGAGAAAAATGTAACACACAGAGCGAGCCTCATCTGCTGCTCTCCAGGTAAATCCCAACGCCAGTTCTCATTTCATCTGTTGCTGGGCTACAATCTGATCCATTTCCTTCCCTCTGTAGACAGTCTGAATGAATCATCACGCTAAATCTTTCTATCCAAAGTGCAGGGAGAAACCAAACAGTTCAATTTGCAATTTTTTGAAGATCAGTTGTTTTGTGTCCTAATTTTCATTTAGGAATCAAAATAATTTTTGCAGCTCTAGCAGAAGAGGCTAGCAGAGGTCTCAGTGGTAATCACCCATTGTGTCCTAAGGTCTGAGTCATACTTCAGTTGTTATCTTGTTATTTATCCTAGCCTGAGTGGAAGAACAAGTGTAAAGGGCACAATGAAGACAGCAGGATCTCCTCACAGGAGCACTCACGATGCTTTCCCAGCTCCTGAGGTTCTGTCACCAGTACAGGCTTCTGTTCAGCTGGAACACATGAAGCATGCCTTGTCCCTCATGATGCCTATCATGGTTTTAGCTCAATATTATCCCAAATGTTTTCAAAACATATTGTCGGAATAGACCACACTTCTAGTGTTCTAGAAAGCATGAAGTATACATTAAAGAGCATGAAAAGTAAGACAAAGATTTGTACTTCACCACCACAAATGCAGACAACAAAAATATACATAAACAACTAAAAGTATATAATCCACAGGTTATATCCTGGTTTAAAAACATACAGAAAATAAAATTAAATACTTTCAACAGATAGATTAATATTTCTGTTTTATTTGATAAAACCCTTGACTGGGAACTCAGAGTATCTGTTGAACATTCTGCCCAGAGCAGCATTAATCTCCCTGTTGCGTAGACTGTAGATGATAGGGTTTATGAATGGGGGCACCATGGTGTAGAACACGGCAATCAACAGATTCTTAAGGGATGGTTTATTTTCAAAGGGACCTAATGTAGCAATTGACCCAGAGATAAGAAACAAAAGGAGAATGGTCAACTGTGGAGTACAGGTGGATATGGCTTTGTTATGGGCTTCTAAGGAATGGATTTTAAGCACAGTTGAAAATATATTAATGTATGACATAAACATAAATGTAAAACATACTAACACAATGCAAGCACTTACAACAATCAACAAAAACTCAGAAAACTGGATATCTGAAGATGAAATCCTCAGAATTTGAGGTATATCACAGAAATATTGCTGGATCATATTTGTCTTGGTGAAGGGAAGCCTAAACAGAGATCCTGTGTGTATAGCAGAGTAGACCAGACCAGCAGCCCACGAGCCAGCTGCAGCCTGGGAGCACAGACTCGGGGTGATGATGAGCCCATAGTGCAGAGGACGGCAAATGGCCACATAGCGGTCATAGGACATGACCACCAAGAATGCAAATTCCACAGCTGCAAATAGTGTAAACAGGAAAATCTGTGCAGCACACTCTGTCAAAGAGATCGTCTTACTGCCTGTTATGGAATTAACTACGGCTTTGGGAACAATAGCTGAGATGCTGCCAAGGTCTATGAGGGACAAATTGCTTATGAAAAAGTACATGGGAGAATGTAGACGTGTGTCTGTCACAATGACAGTGACAGTTACAAGATTCCCTGTCAATGCTCCGAGATAAATCAGTAAGAACAGCACACCTTGCAGAAGCTGGAGCTCCCAGGAGCCTGCGACATCCATGAGGTGGAATTCTGTGAAGATGGTGAGGTTTTCCATGTGTGCGAGCCTGCCGTGTTCTCTGCAGAGTTAGAGGCTAACATGAGCAGAGGATTTTACAAGCAGAATGCAGAACACCTATTAGAACTATAATGAAATGCTTTCATTGGCAGCAATGTGTGGACCAATCACAGATTCAGCAGAGAATAAATGGGTCTAGAAAAGTGTCTTGAAATCTAGTGAATGTATGTACTTCTATTTTGATTTTTTCTCCCAACTTTGGATATTCCATTAATCCCTACATTCTTAGCATGAAAAAATTAAGCTATATAGTGTTTAAAATGGAATCAAGTCCCAGCAGTGTTTCATTTTTTCAGGAGATTTAAGAGTCTGCGTAATTCTCCCTGGACTTCACAAGTGTTCTTCTCATTTGCTTAATCGTTCCATGACCATACTCGAATTTCTGTAAGAGCGCTTATGTACCGGCTCTGGGCTTTGGGAATTTGGCATCGCCTGCTTGTTCCCTGGCTGCTGGGGTGGAGAGTGACTGTGATGTGCTGCCTTCTGTGGCTGACAGTTCTCACCAGTTTTCCCCTAAAAGTTCTGATACATGAATCTGAGTTCCGTTTACCATGACTTTAATCTAAATGACACTGAGCTCATCACTCCGCACTACTCTCTCACTTTAGGTGCTCTTCAAGACTCGTGTGCATGCCATTTCTTTCCTCTTTTGCTCCATCATCTCTGCAGGAGGAGATTTCATTCAGGATGTAAAAATTATACTTTACTATTGGCAACATATGGCCACTTCCCTTCCTGTACCTGCTTGTCTGCATATTTTAATCTAAAACAATTGCAAAGCAATACAGAAGTGTTTGAAATATTCCTCCAAGTCCTAACCTTAATTTAGGACTCATTCTATTATGAGGTTCCAACATTTTCTCCAGGCCTTCCCTCTGCTCAGTTTCATAAATTTTACTAAGATCTCCTTGTGCTAAAAATATTACTTTAAATACAGATTACTTAATTTTCCTTGTTTTGAACCAATTCAAGTCATAAACAATTTGCCTACAGGTTATTTTTTAAATACTAAAATAGTTGCATTGTGCATTTAACTGCAACAGTGTTTTATTTTCTTTGATAAAAGGCAGAAGTAAGGGATTTTATATATATATATATTTATATATAAATATAAAATTGTTTATTTTTAAGAGGATATAAGAGAATAAAATCAATCAAAACAAACCATTATAAGAGATACAGGACTTCAAAACATTACAAAATCAACAATAGCTACCATAATGCCTTTTTGATGTCTTCAAAATAGCTGCAGATAACTTTGGACATAGTAAAAATCAAACAGAGCAGAATAAGATAGAGACAATAAAGACAAAACAATGAAGGCAATGGACTTCAAAACAAGCCAATAGTAAATCCAAAATTGCTACAATGATATATCTTGCTGTCTTTGAAACAGCTACTTCTGCCATTGGATTTGAAATTATCAAACAAAACAAGGGAGAATAGAAGTTAACCCAACAGAACAATGGAAATGATATAGGAGTTCCAAAATAAGACCATAGGGAGTCAACAGTGGCTGCAGCCTTCAGGAGAAGATCACTCCCTAGATGTCACATTGCATACCACTAAGAGGGATTATCATATTGAAAATATTATGACATTATTTTTTGTTAATGCTTTAAATGTAATTAATTTCCATCACAAAACTTTTCAATTTATTCTGCCTTTTATATGCACAAAATTAGTGGTTTGCTTGCAGTGATATTCTCATATGTCTTACAAGGTTTTAGAAAAATATTTTGCATGAATTGCTTTCTCTGAACATCCTTTGAATTATAAGTGGTTTCTTCTCTTTCCCTGTTTCTCTACATGAAGAGAAAATCATCTGAGCACAGAATGTTACTGTGGAAACCATTACTAATTGACTACGTCAATAGTGTTCACATGGTATAGATTGTGGATGTAAACCACACCTCAGGCTATTTTTAATTTCCTTTCTCCAAATACCAGATTAAAGTCTCATTTCCATCTTGATCTCTTCTTATTAACTGTCCTTCCTCTGTAGCCCCAGGTCTCTGTGCTAAACTCACCTTACATTTCTCTTCATCACAGTGCATTACAGTCCTCTGCAGAAGAGGAAATACCAAGGATCGATCCTTTTCCTGTCTTTTCATTTTGCCAGTGATATTTTGAAGTTATTTGGCTCACAATTTCAAAATGTGGATGGCAGGATGAGTTTGGTGGTAGTCGACGTACCATAAACTATTAAATGGATTACATATAATATCTAAAAGGTCAGCTATATGATTTTTAATGCTTTACATGATTGAGCTGTTATCAAAATCACCCAATATAATGACTATCCCAGACATCTCAACTGTTTTTTACCAATTCCTAGACTATTTTTGCTCATGTGACTGGATTGCCTTGAAATGATTCATAGATTTCATCTGGTTATAGTTTTTTCATTACCCTTTTGCATCCAGTTCAAGAAAATATTTAATTCATGGGATTTACTTCTTAATTCCAAGGTAATTTACAATCACTATGATTTCTCTTCTTGAACCTGGGCCATGTAGATCTTTGAAGAGCATTTGAAGAACTAACTGCCTAAAACAAACATTAGAATCCAGAACAATCTGTCTATTCTGTAAGCACACATACATCCTATGGGGCTGAAGTACTTAAGTTGGCTTATGAATTTGAAGTATTTCACAGGTACTTGTACATCATTTGTCACTAATGTTAAGGAAAATACAATAATTGATAAGTAAAATCTCACCTGAGAGTGAAGTAATGGGTATAACTTCACTGACATGAATATTGTTTTACAGAATGTTAAGAAACTTGGTGAAATTTTGCTCCTGCGTCTTTCGTCAGTAAGTAAAACACAAGCTCCTCTTCTTAGTGAGTCTGCAAGTGTGGACCACACAGCAGCCCTCATTATGAAGTAGTCATTAACCCACTGAGTCTGTACCAAGACAAAATCCCTGTGGGGGTCACAGTTCTATTGAGGTCTGGGGAGTTGGTGATCCCAGCTTACAGGAGGCCTGGTTTCCTCCAGCCTCTAATTGGCCAAGATTCTCTGGCCACAACATTGAGACTAATTAAATTTCCAATAGAGTTTTTAAGAGAGAGTTTAAAGGTGTGACATTTAATAACAAAGGAGCATTCAGAAATGTTTTATATTCATTAGAGATTCAATAAATTTTCCCTTTTCTTTCTTTCTTTTTTTTTTTTTTTGCGGCACCGGGGATTGAACTCACAGCCTTGTGCCTGCCAGACAGGTGCTTAAGCTACTGAGCCAAACTCCCAGCCCTAGTTTTTTGAGACAGGGTCGCACTATGTAGCTCAGGCCGGCCTTGCACTCGCATTGTAGCCCAAGCTGGCCTCGAACTCACAACACTCCTCCTATCTCAGCTACCCAAGTGCTGGGATTAAAGGCGTGCGCCACCACCTCCGGCTTTCATTTTTATGTCTGAATATTAAAGCAATTTTATTAAACCATAGTGAATCTATTTGACATTACATAGTCACATGCACTGTGTTTAGGGACAGTGGTTTTGCTCTGTGAGTTGATATGATCCAGAGAACTAAAACATGTTGCAGAACATCATACATCATGCTGGAAACTAAAAAATTTAAGTCAGAATTTAAAATAGTCATTTATAGCCCTTGGTTCCCAATGATCGATTAACCTTTAATTCATTGTTTGCAAAACAATAAAAGATTCCCCCTTACCTACAATCTAGGACAAGCTTTGGGATACAATGTATTTTCCAAAAAAATTATCTCTGAGATTATGTGACAGGATTGCTTATATTTGTTAAACTGAGAATTGCTTGAGAGGACTTTGTATTACTTTGTTAAATGTTTGTTAAATGTTGTATGCCTTGAACCTAGAGGTCGAGTGACCCTGGCTTTTGTTTGATGGGATATTCAGTCTTTTTGCTCATTATTTGTCTATTCAGATCTTCCATTTCTTCTTCAGCTGAATCTCTGTTGACTATGTGTTTTTAAAAATGAATCCATTTCTTCTAGTTTATCCAAAGTGCTGGAGTGTGACTGTCCATAGTACTACACTTTTTGTCTTTCTCTTCTGTGTGGCAGTGTCCTTTTTCATATCTGAATTTATTCACTTCACATTTTTTCTTATTTGAAAATCACTTTGGATAAATGTTTGATGACTTTATCTTTTCAAAAAATTATTACTTGTACTCATTTTTCTATTGCCTTAATATTCTCTATTTAACTTTTTTTTATGGTTTAACCTTTCAATTTTCATATATGTTTTACTTTTGGGCTTAGTTTATGTCCTCTTTTTAGCTGAAATACATATTAATTTTTTTGAGATATTTGTTTTTGGATACAAGTGTTATAAAATTCTAGTACAGATTGCCTTGGTGTATCCTGTAAATTCATGTGTTGCATTTTTATTTTCATTGATTTATTGATACTTTCCAATTTCCCCTTTAATGTCTTCCTTGAAATTCAGGACCATGTTTTTCCTGAATTCAGGAAATATATTTTTTAGGCAGATACTTTTTAATTTCCAAGTATCTGTGAATATCCAAAATTCTTCCTGTTAACAATTTGTGGTTTCATTCTATTATATCAAGTAAAAATGTAATACAAGATATCTTAGATGATTTTGGTATTCCAAAATATGCTAATATTTTTTCGAATACTAAAATACAATCTTTTTGAGAATTTTACATGAGGTATTGAGACTCAATTCTCTGTGTCCATTGGTGGGAGTTAGAGACATAGCAGGAAGTGAGGATAAGGACATAAGGTGACTGAGATAATCCCTGATAGAGTGGGGACCAACGGACAGAATCTCATCAAGGTCTGCCCAGGGACGCAAGCCTGTGCAGAAAGTCTTCTCCTGCCATCAGAGGCCTGGCTGCAAAGGGAAGCCACAGTGTTTCATTTCCATTTGCCCAGCAACACAGCCCACTAAGGTCTGCATGGAAACCTCTGAGCTGAGCACCTCGGTGCGCTCTTCCTTGGAGCTCTCTCAGAAGACAAGGGCTTCTCCTTGTTTTCTCCTTGGGGCATTCTTCACTGCTTCTGTCCCATCAATGCTTCTCAGAGTTTTGCTCCAATGTACCGAACTCCTCGGGGACATCTTGTCAGGCCTGCCTTAGGTCAGCGAACTCCCTTGGCTTTTGTTGGTCTTCTACCGCCCTTATCTCTTCTTCATTTCTAAAGGAGAGATTTGCACTGCATAACATTCATGATGTAGATTCATTTCCCCTTTAGCACTGTGAAGGAACCCTCTCAGGGCTTGAAAGGTTTCTATTCAGAACTCTGCTGATAGGTTTTGGGAGGTTTTTCCCCTGTGATGGCTTTATTATCACTTGGCTAGTTTCAAGATTTTCTTTTTTCTCTTGACAATTTATAATATGTTTTGTAATATGCTTTTTTTTTTTTTTTGGTCTTGGTTGGAGTCTTTGAGTTTCCTGAATCTTTATGGCTCTTTACCTCATATGAGTTGGAAAATTTTGACATTGATTCCCTGGGAAATGCAAAAGATGATTTCGGTATTCACCATGACTTTGGGATTGGGCTAAGGCACATCCTAAAATCCAGCCCCCACTTCAAGAGAAATCAAGAGGAGTAGTCCAGAAGTGGTTATGGAAAAGTCCTGAATGTCCACAAAATCTCTAGGAGAGGGCCTTCTGAAGGCATCCTTTGCCTGAAGCATGGGTCTACATCAAATATGACAACAGCTCAAGGTTCCAAGGATTATGAAGAATCAAGAAACAAAGAAACAAACAAAAAAGCACCAATAAAACAAAACTGACCTCATGTAGCTGACCTGAAAGAAAGGCAGATCTGTGAGTTGCCCATGGAAGATTTAAAAAAAATCTTATAAAAGCATATTGAGCTAGGATACAGAATATTGCAACCAAATAAAAACCAAAACCAAAACAAAAAAGCAAAACAATAAAAAACACATATGAACAAAGCAGGGTTCAAATAAGTAGAAAAACAAAATTAATAAATCTTCAAAGCTAAAAATCTATTAAAAGAATCTTTTGGCGCCTATGGAGGCAATGATGTTCCACTGGCTTCCATCTCCAAGGTGAAGTACCAGTTAAGTCTGTGGAATAATACAGTCTAATCATAAATGCCTGTGACAGGAGATCCAAGTACAGAAGCTCCAGTCTAAGGTGAAGGCCATGAACCTGGAGCTCCCACGTCTTAGCACAGGAGGAGATGGGTGTCCAGTCTCACAGGGAACCCCTTCCCTTCTGCCCTGGGTTTGTGCTTCCCAGCCCTCTCTGCATTCAACATTACTGAGGGCAATGTTCTCTACTTATTCTGCTGTTTCATTTAAAATTTTTTTTTTATTTTCAGAGAATAAAACCAAATGAAATAAAACAGAATAGAGTCAATCAAAGCAAAACAATGAACATGGTACATGACTTCAAAAAAAGATAGAAGGAAATCAATAACGGCTACCATAATGTCTCTTGTTATGTTCAAAATAACTGCCCATACCATCAGGCATAATAAAGTCAAACTAAATAGTACAGAATAAAACCAATAAAAACAAAACAATGGAAACAATACAGAACTTCAAAACAATAGTAAAACAACAGTGGTTGCCATAATGCCTCTTGTTATCTTCTAAGTAGTTGCCTAGAGCCTCAGACATAATATAATCAGACAAATCAACATAGAACAAAATCACTCAAAACAAAACAATGAAAGCAATATAGGACTTCAAAACAAAATAATAGGAAATCAATAATGGCTATCATAGTATGTTTTGTTATCTTTGAAATAATATCCATGCCATCAAATAGAGTAAAATTAGATAAACTGAAATAGAGTAAAACAAAACTAAACAGAAGAATGAAAACTATAAGGGATTTAAATCATGATAATAAATTAACAATGGCCACTGCCTTTGCTTTTTAGACATTTCCTTCCCTTTCACTTTCACAATATGTATTGTGTATTTTGGATCTCACCAACTCCTTTAGTTTTTTATACCAAGGAGGCAACACTATGTTCACCCATGTGACTCTGAATCATTTCATCCATGAGCATGCTCTCAAGTTGTATCCATTTGCCTACAAGAACCTCAAGGTTATCTTTCTTTATAGTTGAGTAACTTTTCATTGGATAAAAATGCCACATCTTTCTTGTCCACTCTGCAGCTAATGGGCAAGCTACCCTCACTTCTTCCTGGTTCCCTGTCACATAGAGCATTGTTCTTTCTCCTTTAACTTTCAGCCTATGAATGCTCTTTTGAGTTATATGTGTTTCTTGTATAAAGCATCTGTCTTCTGATCCACTCTGCCTGTTTCTTTTTATTGGTGAATTGAGGCCATCTATATTAATGGTTATGGCCAAACATGCACTGCCTCACCTCTGCCATACTATTTTCCTGCCATTGCCTGCTTACTTTTCCTCTCCATTCAGTTGTCTACGCTGCTCAGTGATACCCCTCTGCCACTGTTTCTGGTGCTGTAGTCTTTTTCACCTCTCTCTAGAATGTCCTTTAGTATTCTTTGAAGGGTTGGTTTGGTGGTCATGAATTCCTTCAGTTGTTTTTTGTCATGGAAGTATCTTGTTTCTTTGTTAATTTTGAAAGATAGTTTTGCAGGGTACATCAATCTGGGTTGAAGGTTGTTTTTTTTAGGACTTGAAATACTTTACTCCAACCTCTTCTTGACTTGATGGTTTGTGTTGAGAAGTCTGTCATGATTCTGATGGGTTTTCTATTATAGGTGATCTGTTTATTTTCTCTAAGAGCTTTTAATATTCTGTTCCTGTGTTGAATTTCTGGGATTTTGATTATTATAAATAAATCTTGGTGTAGATTTATTTTGGTTATGGCTAGCTGGAGTTCTATATGTTTCACTTATCTGAATGTCACTTCTTTTTCCCATGCTTGGGAAGTTTTCTGATATTATTTCTGTAAATAGACTTTTAATGTCATTTGTGTTGACCCCTGCTTTTTCACTCAAATGTTTTATTCTTAAGTTATGATACTTTGGGTTGTCTTGCAGTTGTTGAATTATTACTTCCAGGTTCCTTGTTATTTTTAAGAGATCTTTGCTTTCACAATCACAAGCTGCAAACCTGTCTTCAAGGTTTGAAAGTCTATCTTCACTTTCTTTCAAGTGGTTTTACCAGCTTTCAGTGGAGTTTTTAATTTCCTGGATATCTCTTTGAATATGTTTCATGTATTCTAAATCTTTTTTGTATTGTTCATTCAAAGTTTCCCTCATTTTCCTATGCTCCTCCATTTTTTTCACCTATGTCTTCCTTTAGAGATGTTTAGCAATTCCTTTATTATGTTTTTCATTTCTTCTTTTACCTGAGTTAGTATTTCTGTTCTAATTTCTTTTAGTGCCTCATGAAGTTGTTTCTTTAATTCAGCTGCCATCAATTCAGAAACTTCAGGTGTGCAACTCCCCATCTCTGTGGTGTTTGTATCTCCTGGACTTGCTCTGCTCAGATTACAGGCCAGAGACTGTCTTTTGTTTCTTCACCTAGACATATTCCTGGGTTCTTCTGGTCAAGTTGGTACTGGGGTCCCAGGTACTTCCCGCACTGGCTACAATTTCTCTAAAGTGAGACTGTTTGGTTCTTCTAGTCAGTGCTGGCTACAGGTGTCTGATGGTGGCCATTGGGTGTGCTGGTGCAGGGCTGTCTGCTACTTTTCCCAACCGGTGTCAGCTCCCTGATGGCTGGTGGAGTGCACGTGGGAGCAGGGCTGCCAACATCTGAGGACCTGGGTTGATCACCAGCAGGATCCTCCACTACCATCCCTTGATTATGTGCAGGGGTGGGGCTGGCCACAGCTTCCAGACCCCACTGGCTACTCCCAGGGAAAGTCCACAATGGTGCTAGGATGAGCCTGGAGGCGGGGCTCCGTCTGAGCAATTTCCATGGGTCTGTGCCCAGTTAAGGACTGCAGGAGGAAGCCAGCAGCAGTTCTGGTTCTGGGCTTATCCAGCCCAATTCCAGAATAGATCTTGGTCAATCACTCTCCTGTGGGAGGACTGAGTCCTCTGCACTCACTGCAAGCCAGTGCAGTCTTTCAGGCCTGCCACTCCTCTCCAATGCTACCTCTCTTTGCAGAGGCCTCCAGGTTCGCCAGCCACCACATCACCTTGATTGTGTGTCCCCAGGTTCCAACAACTCCTCCTGCACAGTGGGTCTGGCTCTGGGCAAAGGTGCTGCCAGCTACCGCCTCCTTTTTCTTTTAAGTTTTTCTTTTTTACTCTTTTTGTGAGCTTCAATTCTCACTTTAGATTCTTCCTGGGTCCAGGGGACCCTTCTTTTCTTCTTGTCTTTCCCATGATGCTACATTCCAGCATCTGGATTGTATCTCTCAGAGAGGCTGTTTACTCTGCTGCTTACGGTTCCGCCATCTTCCTGGAAGTCACTGTTCTGTTGTTTCAAATGCTCGTATTTTCCAGAAACACCCACATAAATCTTCTGTAAATATGTTTTACCTGATGTCTGAGCCCTCCCTAGCCCAGTAAAATGGATGCATAATATTCACCATCACCAGAGACTGGACTGTATATTATACATATTTTGTATTGTATATCATATAGCCATATATCACACAGATTATCATAGATTACATGTATATATATATGTATATATATATATATATATGCATATTCTTTACAATACATTTAAAAATATTAGGAATTATACAAATGGAAATTCCTAAATAAATAATGGGCTGAAGGATGTATAAATGGTATATTATCTGTTCAAAGTATCTGTGGAAAATAGAAAACAATTGAAAGCCTTTGTAAGTTCAAAATCATATTACTAACATGTGAAAATTAGCATTTGCCTTAGTAGTGCACATAATCACAATGCTTAATTAATTAATTAATTAATTTCCTCAGTAGTTGTACCAGTCTACAGTCCCACCAACAGTGGAGAAGGGTTCCTGTTTCCTCATATCCCTGCTGGTATTTGTGTTTGATTTCTTGATGATAGCCATTCCTTCTGGAGTGAGTTGGAATCTCAGTGTTATTTTTGTTTTGAAGAAATTAATTGCAATTCTGAACATCAATACTGTGGGGAATGTTTTCTGTCACTTTGAAAACTTTCAAATTCCATTTATGTGATAGCCAATTTATAGATAAAAGTTAGCTTGAAAATAAAATGAAAAGTGCATTTTATAGACCTAACATACTCTGGAGAAAACCTATATTCTTTGCACAAAACAGAACATTCTTTGCACAGTGAAAAGTGTAAATAAATGACACCTAATGATTTATTTACACAAATGACATGCATTTCCATTCTGCTTTCATTTTTTTCCTTGTAAAATGTAAATAAAAATTGTTAGATTACTGGGGATAGGGAGGTGGTGGAGTTACTCTTATCTCCTTAAGCACTATAAAGTTTGTGCCATAATTTGGAGAAATTAAATTTTTTGACAACCTGTTCAAATCATGAAATATAAGAAAAGAAACTGCAATAATAATGAGAAAGTGTTTGTACACCATGCAGCTAATTAAAAAAGTTTCATGACTGACAATCATTGAAACAAAAAGCAACTGTCACATCAGTTCTTAGATTTTCAGTGGTTATGATTATAGAGAGCTATTTAATTTTTGTCTGTTTTTCTCCATATAAATATTTTGAAAATGAAAGTTCAAATGTGAATAAATATTGTAAAAGTGATTTCTTAAGTACTAACTTATGAATACTCATTTTTGTTTTTGCTCATACTTAACAAATTAAATTTAAGAACTAGATGCAATAGTTATAAACTAATTAATGTGCATAATATACTGTTTCTCGTTATATAGTCAAGGTGCATGCATAAAATTTATAACAAATTTTGCCTACTTTTTGCAGTTGGTTAATCTTGTTTGATAAAATTTATTGTCCTGATCAATAGAAAGAAGAATTTTTCATATGATGAGGAAACTTATTTTGCATGAACAATCTCTTATACAAATACATCTATATCACAAAAATTTCTGATCTAATTAGAAATATGAAAGTGATATTTCATCAATGTTGTATTTTTAGGGAGAATCTCTAGAGCCTGACTCATTAATCTGAAAGACTAGTAGTTCCCTTACTAGAGAGTCAGAGAAGTTCCTATGAAATGTAATCTCCTCTCATGATTTATATGATTACTTGGAATAAATGCTAATTATAAGTACTCAAATATGTAGTGAGAATCAGCCCAATGGATATATGTCTGGCATTAATTTCTAATGAAACTGTCCAGAATTCAACCATGTTTATTAGTTAGGATATGCACTCTCACATGTACTCTATCCTAAAAATACTACACAAGAAGATTTTCTTTTCAGAAAAGAGTTATTTCATATTTTTTCTCCCTAAAGTAAACACTAACCAACTAAGAAAAATATCACATGTGGATATTAAAGCACAAGAGATTTAAATGACATTTCATTTGCTATCAAAATCAAGAACACTTTACTTTGAAAAATAGGAGATCATATAACCAAGAACGTTTTTCAGCAAGAAGAACAAGAAGCAATCCAGCCAGCTGATTGCAGCAGTGAATAAAAGCAAACTCATCATTTGTATGTAGGACTCATGTCAGGATTTAACCTATAATTTATATTATGGCTACTTTCTTAATGGAAATATTGTAATTAGAATTCTACAGGGAATATCCTTCTTTTGCTCATAAATCTAAACTACTACAAACATTAATGAGGGAGCAATGGTTAATACATTTTGTAAAAGTTTAAACATAATTCTAAAATACAGGAGTGACATTTCAGGTTGTAATAATCTAGGGTAAGGTAAAAGGGAGATTTTGTAGTAATCATGTGGGAAAATAAGGATAGAATGAGTTGGTGCTGCCAGGCATGGTTGTGCATGCCTGCAATTCCATACTTGCGAGGCTGAGGCGGGAGGATGGCCATGAGTTAGAAGCCAGTCTGTGCTACATGGTGAGTTCAAGTTCAGCTTGAGCTAAACAGTGAGACCTTGAATAAAATACAAACAAACAAACAACAAACAGTAAACTGGTGTTATGCTAAATTTCCTATAATTTGAGTAATTAATCTTCCAACATACGGTTACGCCACCAAAGTTTTTTATGAACATGCATTTTCATGGCAGAACAACAAACTTTAACTGACTTTTAATCATGATGGCAAACTTTTATTTTGTGAAGGTTATGTGTCATCCACATAAAGAACCAAAATGAGAACAATTCAGATTCAAAATGGTTGGAAAAACAGAGCTGTTTAACCTGTATCTCATAATGCAATTTCACATTGATGCATTGATTAAATATCAAAGTAATGTGTCCTGATAGATGATAAATAGATAGATATATGCAAACATAAATATCAAAGTAATCTTTCCTAATAGATGATAGATAGATAGATGGATGCAAACATTTGCAGTTCGATTAGGAAATGTAGTGCCAGGTGAGAGAGCTACAGTATTTCAATTTTTCAAGTTATGGTAAGTTTCTAATTTTTCAAAATAAAATGGAAAATTTTAAATACGAACACAAAAATTAACAGAGATAAATATCTCTCATATTTTACTTCTTCAATCCCATCCCTAGTCTACTTTTTATTATTGTAGAAAGAGGAGAAAATAAGTTTCTTAACACATCATTTTTGGAGGCATATCTTAGTCATAGTAATGTGACCATGTGAGTGCTATGTGCTTGTGTTTGCTTTGCTAAAAGACTTCCTGGGCTGGGCAGTGGCTCAGTGCTGTAGCATATGATTAGCATGCAAAAGGACTTGGGTAAAATTTTCAGCAGCTCAAAAGAAAATAAAATTATGATTGATAATTTGGATTTTTGCTTTTTCTCTTTAGGTTTTATTTTATAATTTTGTAGTTTATGAAATAGATTTTAACCTATATTTTATATATGACTTTAACCTACATATTTCTCATACCCTCACATCCTCATCTCTTCTGCTGGAATTCGGTTTATGTTGTATGATTGGAGATCTCAAAAACCTTACATCAAAATCTTCTCTCAAAAATGGTGCTTTCACACAATTAGGGACTTGCTCTTTCTTCCAATTTAAAGCAATGCAGAGAACCTAAAAGGTTTAAATGTTTTCAAATAACAACTCTCCCAGCTCAGATTTCCAAAGACATCGAGTTGTCCAGAACATTGCAAAAGAGTTCATCCCTCTGTCGCAGTCACCCAGAGAGTATAAATCATCTGACTTCATTTGGATTATTTTCAAATTGGAGGGGCAATTCCACTGCAAATATATTACCTTTCACAGAAGTTCTCTAGATTTTAAAAATGCAAGAACATGAACAAATTGACCTCTAAAACCACATAATTCATTGTTAATTTAGTTAAAGAACAACCAGTACAGTATGCAGTTGCCTGATGTTGATATCACATGAGTTTATCTTTCTTCTTTTTCTTGTAGCTTCTCGTCCTTTCAGAACAGTTCATTATTGGGATGTCTATCGATGTGTATTTTTCCAGGGTTACCTCTCAGGAGGTAGATTTCAGCAATGCATTTTCACTGGTACCCATCAGAGGGTCACCCAGGAGCACCTGATGTCTCCCCTCCCAGGGTTTGAGATGTTAATTTTCTTCACTTCATGGAAACAATGTCTGCTCTTCAGTTGTTATTTATTCGTGGTAAAATTATTCTGCTTTCTCATGACCAATTAAAATGTAACTAGGCTTTAATCTAGTGCCTTTATGACTTCACTGATTACATTTATATTTCTGACCCACTCATAAGATATTTCTGTGTGTGATGGGAAGTATGGATTTAATTACTTTTTTCTCACTAGGCTCTCCATTCTCATAGGACCATTTATTTAAAAGTTCACCTTTGTCCCCAGCAATCTGAAATGTCACTTTTGTCATCTACTCTGTTTTCGCATGCAGTTGAATGTTCTGCTGGTCTTTCTGTTCATTTAATTGACCTATGCCCATGTGCCAGCACCATACTACTTTAATACAGAAGTTTCATACATCTTAAAACATTTGTCCTTGTGGCTTTTCTTTTTCTGCATCCATGTATGTATATTTTTCAGTATGAAATTTTGTACAAATTTGTAAATCTCTACTTTAAAAGTAAGAAAGAGGGAGACTCCTGAAACTCATTATGTTGGAGACTGAGAGTCTAAGGTAGTTTTTCACCAACACTCTGAGGCCCTGTGATCCAGAGGTCCCCATGGATGAGCGGGAGAGGAGGCGATCTCAGGAGAAGTCAGGAGCGACTGAGGTGCGGTCAGACCTGCGTGTGCAGGGATCCTCTCAGGAGAGCAGCAGGCTCTCATCACCTCTCACATCGCCACACTGTAAACACCCGACTCTCTAAGGACTCACACGTGTGAACACTGCATAGCACACTCCCCCTGCAGCTGTGCAACCTACCTCACCCAGGAGGGGGCAGAGGTGTTAGTACAGGGAGGCTGTTCTGAGAAGGCCTCCTGAGAGCAGTGCCCACCCCACTTACTGAATGTGTGACAGGGTTATCAGATCACCACCAAATGCAAGGAAGTTCTGGACACAGTCCTTTGTATCTGAGTTTGCTAAAAAAGGAATGAGTGCTGTAAGGTGCAGTGTATATTCTGATTTTTTAATGTGCGTGATATAAAACATCTGACTCATAGAATTTAAAATATTAATGCTAATCTATTTGTAAGTTTCATTAGTCTTGAAATCAGATAGAATGATTTACTCAAACTTTTCTAAAAAACTACTTGCACTTTTACTAGTCTCAATACATTACACACACACACACACAGAGACATATATAGACCTATGTATATGTATATATGTATATATATATATCTGTTTTAAATTAAATAATTTAAACTGCATGTATTAATGACCAGATTGAAATATTTGAAAAAAACTTCTGACTTACAGAAAACATTGCAATAATTTTAGTTCTGAATTTTTGTATAGCTTTTGTAATATTTCACTTTTATTACTTTATTTTTAAGATAGGGTTAGTAATATGGAGATAGTACTTACCATCTAAATAACATCCATAAATATGCCTTTCAGCCTGTTGGTTACAGTTTCCCATCTATCATTTATACAGTTGAAACCATGCAATAAGTTTCAGGCGAACAAGGTGCGAGCTGATGGCGCTTGTGTCTGATGTTCCCCCAAAGCCTCATGGTGTCATGGTGGGTCTTTCATAGAGGTGCCTGGATCTAGAGTGTGTAACCTGGGGGTTGATTCATGGTGCAATGCTAGGAACAAGGTCATCAGGATTCAGAGTGTGAATTCTGCCCTCCCTCAGTAGCCTGGATAAGACATAAGGGATAGAAAGAGCTGTGGTCATCTCTTATTTGCTAACTTCTGCCAGCAATGAACAGGTTTTCCTCTGCATTGCCTGTCTGCCTTGCCACTCTATTAGGTACTGAAACCTCTACAAAATGAATCTTTACTCCTTTAACTTTAGGTGTCAGGTATTTTGTCTCAGTCATGGGAAAAGTTACTGAGGTACTAGTATGTGTGATATGTATTTATTCATAATTATAGTAGAATTTCTTTTTGGCACAAATAAAAGACTTTATGTTGTGAAATGTAGCAGCAGTTGACTTTCATTTATCATAGGTATTGAGGAATAAGTAGTAGTGTGGATGAATTCAACCCTTTCAAGTTCCTGTAGTCTTATCATTTGTTTTAGAATTTATTAGCTCTTTTACTCTTTTCTTTTTATTATTTTGTTTCTGAAGTCAGAACCCTTAAAAGAATAAAATGGAAAATTTAATTCACTTTATTTTTATTAAATTCTTTTTGATAGATGTCGGACATCTTTCAAATGCAGACATTAAATAAACATGTACAAACACAAAAAGTATATTGTCTGTCCCACAAATGGTTAAACCATCTCTCAAGTCATTAACAGGAGAGAAAGGCACAGTATCAAACTGCACAGCATTGGCCTCCAATAAATTGCAAGGTTGACTGGGCTCTATTGCTAGTCAAGGCCCTCTAGGATATGGTTGCTGGTTGATGGTTTTAGTTTTTTTGAGGAATCTCACCACTGATTTCCATACCAGTTGTGCTAGTTTTTAACCCATCAATAATGGAGAAAGTTTCCTTTATAGAGGGCCTCACCAGCACTTGTTAGCATTTGATTTCTTAATGTAGCCATGCTTTCTGAGGTAAGATAGAATCTCAGCACTGTCTTCATTTGCAGTTCTTTAGTGGACAGTGATGTGGAGCATTTTCATGTACCTATTGGCCTAATGTTAGGGGAAATAAATCAGACACACAAGTTTAAATATCACATGATTTCTCTTATGTAAGAAACCCAAAATGTTAATAAAGAGGAAAATAAAGGATAGAGAATAAGGCATAAAGACATCTTTTTCAAATGAAAAGGAAAGAAAAGATGCATGGTGGGGAGGATAGGTAACAGGAATTTTAAAAAGGAAGGAATGAAGAAAGAATGGAAATAGAGCTTTTTCAAGTGGGAAGGGGAACAAGAGTTGTGTGAGGAGGTAGGGATGGGAGGGAAAGGGTCAAAAAAGGATGAAGATGGGCTGTGTGCTGGTACCCATTAGTAAATGTGTTCGTCTTGTACGATGAACATGGATGAACACAAATGCATAATTAAAACAAAGAAAGAACCAAATCATGATGTCTGAAAAGGAGGTTTTTACTTCTTTCTTATGCATCACCATGAAGGGCTACCATTTTCTTGACATTTGTAGTGAGAACAGTCTCAATCTACTCTCTTGGCAGGCCTCAAGCACGTATTACATTTATATTAATTATATTCCCACTGTCACACATTCATGACATATTCATCTTGCAGAAGGGGAAATGAGCACCTCTGCCCAGCATCTCCTCCTCTCTTTTCCTCAGCTGCAGTTCATTGCTTTCCTCCATCTTCCACATGAGTCGCACTAGGTCAGGTCCCTCATACACATTGGGTGATATAACAACTGCCTGTCTAGGTCCAGCTTCTTTGACCAAGTGTAAGGCTTTGGAGGTTCATCCAGGTTGTCATATAAAACATGATGTCTTGGTGTTTTTTGATCTAAATAGCTTTGAAGTGTCCATGAATTGCGAATCACATTTTATTGATCTGTTCATATGCAACTGGACCCTCAGATTGTCCACCTGTCTCAGATGTACTGAATGGTGCTGTAGTGAACATAGGAGAGCAGATAGCATTTGGAGATCCCCGTTTCCTTCCTTTAAATACATGCTCAGTAGAATCTCAGAATCCTAAGAGAGTTGTTTATTTATTTTATGAGGAAGCTATGTAGTATTTTTCGTAATTTCTAAACTAACTGATATTCTCACCAACAGGGTACAACTGTTCATTTTTACCCACATCTTTATGAACACTTACTATGAAGTATATGAGGTGGGATCAAAACATGGTGAATGTTTGCATTTCAAAAGTACATATTACAGTGAGATCACACTCCCATTAATTCCCTCAAGTACTCCCCCCCATTCATACACAGTTACTTGTGAACTGGTCACTTTCTGCAGCAGTTCTGTAAGTCCCTTGTCCTGAGGGTCTTAGTTCCACTCTTGTGGCTGCCCCCCTGTCCTGAATCAAATCAAAACATTTAACTGTCATGGTCCTTTTGACTTTAAGGAAGAGCCAGATGTCACATTCTGCCAATCCAGTGAATAAAGTGGGTAAGGACACACTGAAAAATTTTTATAAGCCTCACTAAAAATCAGTTGATCTGTGACAAAGGGTCAGAAACACAGAACAGGGAGGAGAGCCTCTTCAGGAAATGATATTGGAGAAATTTATATTCGTAACAAGAGTGAAGAGACAGGAACTTTATCCCACATCACAAAAAATTTCAATTTAAAAACTTCATTGATGACTTTGTACTGTGTAAAAAATATTTATTGTAGTAAAATCACATTCCCATTAATCCCTTTGTGGTACTCTCCTCCACTCATTCCTTACGGTGAGGGGATTAATCTCCCTATCATCGTTCTGGACACAAGTCTGTTGGATATGACTCATAAAGCCCAGGCAACAAAAGAAAATCTACCAAGCAAGAATTCATATGAGACTGCATTAAACTGGAAGATCTATTATAGCAAAGCAAAAATATAACAGTGAAGAAGAGACAACTCACTGTTTAGGAGAAAATATTTGCAAACAATATACTGATATGTGATTAATATGTAAAATACTTAAAGAATGGAAACAATTCAATATGAAAAACAAACAAACAAACAAATAATGGGAAAAGTATCTCCACAGACATTTCTGAAAAGAAGGCATAAAATAGCCCAAGGATAAATGAAAAATTTCTCATCACCAATATACATCAGGAAATGGAAATTACATCTATAAGGAGATATCATGTTAAAGTACTTAAAATGGCTATTGTCAAAAGGATGAAAAGCGGTGGCTTGTAGCTGGTTGCTTCTTGCCTGGTGCTTACTACTTCACCATTGGTTACCTCGTGCCTGCCCTGCTTTGCCATGGACGGTTTCTCATCCACAGTTTCCCTTTGCCTTGCTACCTTGTTTTGGAGCCAGCTGACATCAGACTGAAACCTCTACAAATTCTTACCGAAGTTCTGGGAAGATGGCAGAGTGGTGAGCAGCAGCAAACCAGGCTCTCTGAGACAGGGAGACCAGATACTGGAGCAATAGCAACTTGGGGAAGAAAAGGATAGAGGATGAGCCCTCAGATCCAGGAAACTTCTGAAGGAGGAATTGGATCCCATGGGGAGAGCGAGGTAACTGACATCGTTGTAGAAGAAGGGCATGGCAAACTGTGATTTTCAGTCTGATTCCCAGTTCCCAACGTGAGAGAGGAGGCCTGAGACTGCAGAGGTGCAATATGGTGGGCAACCTGGAGGTCTCCAAGGGGAAGTGCACGGTGAAGCAGAGCAGTGGGTGTTATGGCCTGCACCAGTTGGTGAGTGACTGCAGTCCACATGTTCGCAGGAGGGGGACTGAATGAATATCAGTACTGGTTGAGGCTGTCCGCTATCAGAACTCAGAGCATCTGTGGGTTGGCTTCATTTTGAGGCTCCACATGTCTTGATGAGCCACAATTCTGGAAGATGCCCGGGGTTGGGGAGCCAAGACAAAGCCAGCAAAAACACCCATAGTGTGTTGGGCTGTGCTAGGGTTTATACATTGTGTCAACTTGAGAAGTCTAGCAGCTTAATTAAGTAACTCAGCAGCTCTACATCCTGGGGTGTAGAGCACAGTTACCTGGTCATTGTTACAATTTGAGAAGGTCAGAAGTTTAACTGAGAGACTGAGCAGGGAGCCAGGGGTCTTACTTTGTAAACATCCTCATCCTGTACAAAGGAAGGCAAGGAGATTTGTGGATGCTACACCCACCCTGGGGTGGGGGATGTCTGTGTACTATATAAAGGAGGAGAAGAAGCTTGCTCTTCTCCCCCCTTTTACTCTGGCTGCTTTTGCTTGGCTGCTGTCTTGAAGTGTTGTTTCTGTGCCATGCCATCCTGCTTTGGAGCCAGCTGATTGTGAACTGAAACCTCCAAAAACTGTAAGCAGAATAAACCTTTCTTTCCCTAATTTTGGGCGTCAGGTATTTTGTCTCGGCAACGAGCGTAAAGTAACTAAGACAGGCTGAAAACTTCGAGTCACAGGCCCAAAACCATAGATCAGGGTTAGACTGAACATCTGTGGAGTTGAACCAGTATCCCACCATATTCCTACTGCATGCCAGCTGGGGTCATGCAATATGGATCTGGGCTCTGTCTCATTTGTTTATCAGTGACAGCAAACAAACAAACAATCAAAAATCTTGAAGTGGACACTACCACAAAACTGTAGACCCTAGAACATAAACACAGTCTTGAAGTCACAGAGAAGTCTCTCTTTTTAAATTGTATATTCTTGTCTTCTCACTATTATAAACATTGTTTTCAGATTTTTGTTTTAATTCTTATTTTTGTATCTTCCTTCTTTGTTTCCCTACTGTTTTCTTCATCAGTCTCCAGAAGTTTAATCTTCCTTTATCCTTAAAACTAGCTTCTAATCTCTTTTTCTTATCCTATTTCTATTTTCCTCTTTTGTTTTTGAATATTCTCCCCAGGGAATAAAATTGCTCAATTGAGGGGATATTTAATGTAAATAATTTTCTGGTTCCTTTTAGAATTTGCTATGTAACTATAAATCTTGTTTATGTAGTTAAAGGGGGCAAATGAATAGTTTCCATAGTTTATCATTTTCTAGGCTAGGCTGTGCTACATCCTATTGTTGTTACTGATTATAATACTTTAGCCAAGGTGTCATACTTGTTCTAATCAGTTGTTCTTCCTTGAATGCCAAGAACAAATTGTCTGAGTGTCATAAAAAATATTATAGTCTGGTACCAATGATCCAGGGGCTAGGCTAAATACACAGCAACTTCTCATTCCTAGCACATTGAAGAGATAGAACCATTGACAGCCTGAAAAACCAAACGCCAGCTATGCCTAGAAGATATCTCTGAAAAGTGGTCATTTCCTAAGGAGTTCTTAAAACTAGTAACAAAGCTACTAATGTCAAGATAAATAATTTATAAGCATCGATGTAGAAAATAAGTTAAAAAATAAAAAAATGAGAAGACACAGAAGCAAAATACAATCCTAGACATCCTACTTGACAGGGGAAAACTCGGAGGGCAGTGAAGTGGAATAAGTCAAAAGGCACACACCTGAACTCTCTGAAAAGGAAATGTGGAAGTAGTAAAGTAGAACAATGAGGCTCTAGAAAAAAACAATCTGAAATACATTCTCAGATAACTAGAGATGATAATCGTGATAAAAGGCATGGTTAGTGAATCTATGGTAGGTAAAGATAAAAGGAGCTTAGGAAAATGATGAAATCATGAATGTTTAGCAAGGTAAAAAGTGCAGTTCATGAAACAGATTCAATCGGATATCCAGGAAATTAAAAACTATTGAAAATACACTCAGGATGGAAAGTATGTGAGGACAGAATATCAGATGCAGAAGACAGGTTTGTGGTTATTCATCATGAAAATAAATTCTTCTTAAAATAGCAAGGAGCCCTAGAAATCAATTCAATAGCTGCTAGTTGGTATAAAGAAGAATACTTAACATTGGAATAAAAACCAGGAGATAGTACAAAAGATATAAAAAATTATTCACAGAAGTAATGGTAGAAAACGTCCCAAGCTTGGAAAAAAATTCTGATGTGCAAATAAATGGGATATGCAAACTCCAATTAGTCATGATCAGAAAACTCAAGGTGATCTTGTAGCTTATGAACTACTTTTTCCCCTTTTTGTTTGTGTACCTGCTGATTTAATGTTAAATGTGCATGCTCAACAATAGCTTATCCTTCTGGGTACAAGGAATTCCAGTGGAAAGACTAACATCCCATTGCTGAAAAAAATTTGAAAGCTCCTTCTTGTATAGGCAAGGCCATTATCAATTTTTATTTTCTTAGGAAAATCCATCTTTGCCAATGCTGACAGACAGTGTTACTGTATATGCCCCACAGTCTCCCCTGCATGGTAGGTAGCTTGCATAAAATGACAGTCAGTATCTGTACTAACATGCACACACTGAAGTCTGCCAAATAGGGATGGATGTATCACATCCATTTGCCAAAGCTCATCTGCCTGTAGGCTTTGAGCATTACAGCCTTCTGAAGGAATTGATGTAGGGAAGGTCTGTCATGCTTCACAAGATTGTACAACGTGGCACGCTTGTGATATGAAACGTTTAGAGGTGGAGGCAAGGGCTCGAGTATTCTGATGAAGCAAAAATGAGAAAGCCTTGCCTCTTGAAAAACTGAGGCAATGAGTCCATTGGCATGAAGATTTCCTGTTACTGGTCCCAGAAAGCAGAAGGGTGACCAGGCTGTGAGGTTATGTTGCCGAATTCTACTTGTTTCTGGGAGGAATAATCACTATGGAGAGGAAAGGAGCCTGATATGCCTGTTGCTCCAGTGCTTGACTGGGGTTAAATGGGCACCAGCACCCCAATGCTGAGGTTTTTCTAGAGAGGGCTGCTTAATAAGACAGGTGGATGATTTGGATTTAGTTCTGAAATACGAAATTGCTAATATGTACTTTGGTCACCAGAATGCAGGTTTAGCTCTTGGGAGTCAAGAAAATAAAACGGTTTCCATTCTGAGTGAATCCACTTGATGAGAAAAGTGCACCACACAGAGCGAGCCTCATCTGCCGCTCTCCAGGTAAATCCCAACGCCAGTTCTCATTTCATCTGTCACCGGGCTACGATCTGATCCATTTCCTTCCTTGTGCAGAGTTTGAATGAATCAGCATGGCTAAATATTTTCATCCAGAGATCAGGGAGAAATCAAACACTTTGAACTGAGATTTTTTGAAGGTCAGTTATTTCATGCCCTAATTTTCATAGACTGAATCAAAAGCATTTTAGCAGATGCAGCAGTAGGGGTCAGCAAGGATCTCAGTGTTACTCACCCAGTGTGTCCTCAGGTCTGAGTCATCCCCCTGTTGATTACCTTGTTAGTTAGTAAACTATCCTAGCCTGAGCAGAAGAATGAGAGCAAAGAGCACAGTGCAGACAGCACGGTCTTCTCACAGGACCACTCAGGACACTTTTCCAGGTTGGTCAGAGCCAGAACCTGAGGTTCTCTCAACAGTGAAGGTGTCTGTTAAGGTGGAACACATGAAGCATGCACTGCTCCCCAGGATGCTTATCTTCACTTTTAGCTCAAAATAATCCCAAATATTTTCAAATTATTTTGTCAGTATAGACAAGACTTCTAGTGTTTCAGAAAGCATGAAGTATACAATACATGGAGCATGAAAAGTAAGACAAAGATTTGTACTTCATCACAACAAGTGCAGACAGCAAAAATATAGAGACAACTAAAAGTAGATAATCCACAGATTACATCCAAGCTTTAAAAACATGCATCAAATAGGATTTAAATACTTTCAAGTGAAAGTTCGATATTTCTGTTTTATTCTAGGAAACCCCTGACTGGGAACTGAGAACATCTGCGGAACATTCTGCCCAGAGCAGCATTAATATCCCTGTTGCGTAGACAGTAGATGATGGGGTTTAGGAATGGGGGCACCATGGTGTAGAACATGGCAGTCAGCAGGTTCTTCAGGGATGGTTTATTTGCAATGGGACCTAAGACAGCCACTGAACCAGAAATGAGAAACAAGAGGAGAATGGTCAGCTGCGGGGTACAGGTGGACATGGCTTTGTAACGTGATTCTCGCGAATGTAACTTATACACAGTTGAAAATATATTAACATATGACAAAATCATAAATGCAAGACATGCCAACACAATGCAAACACTTATAACAATCAATAAAAATTCAGAAAACTGGACATCTGAAGATGAGATCCTCAGAATTTGAGGAATATCGCAGAAATATTGCTGGATCACATTGGTCTTGGTGAAGGGAAACCTGAACAGAGATCCTGTGTGGAGAGCAGAGTAGACCAGACCAGAGGCCCATGAGCCAGCTGCAGCCTGGGAGCACAGACTCGGGGTGATGATGAGCCCGTAGTGCAGAGGGCGGCAAATGGCCACATAGCGGTCATAGGACATGACCACCAGGAATGCAATCTCTGTAGCTGCAAAAAGAATATTCAGGAAAATCTGTGCAGCACACTTTGATGGGGAGATCGTCTTACTGCCAGTCATGGAATTCACTACGGCTTTGGGAACAATAACTGAGATGGTGCCGAGGTCTATGAGGGATAAATTGCTTATGAAAAAGTACATGGGAGAGTGCAGATATGTGTCTGTCATGATGACAGTGACAGTTACAAGATTCCCTGTCAATGCTCCGAGATAAATCAGTAAGAACAGCACACCTTGCAGAACATGCAGCTCCCGGGAGCCTGCAACATCCGTGAGGAGGAATTCTGTGAAGATGGTGAGGTTGTCCATGTCTGCCAACCTGCTGTTGTCTCTGCAGAGTCAGAGTTTGCAATGAGAAGAAGATTTTACAGGCAGAACGTAGAGCATCTATTAGAACTATAATAAAATACTATCATCGGCACCAGTGTGTGTATACTAACCAAAGACTCAGCATGGAATAAGTGGGTGAATTAGTGTCTTGAAATCTACTGAATGTACATACTTCTATTCTGATTTTCTTTCTTCAAACTTCTGATATCTCATTAACTACATTTGTAGGTTGAAAGATTTAAGCAATATAGTGTTTAAAATGAAATCGTGTTCTAGCAGTGTATCATTTATTCAGTACACTTAAGAGTCTCTGTAATTCTCCCTGGACTCCTCAAGTGTTTTCTCATTTGCTTATTCTTTCCATGACCATACTGGAGTTTCTTTAGCAGAGTTTCTGTACCGGCCCTGGGCTTTGGGAATTTCACATCACCTGCTTCTTCTCCGGTTGCTGGGGTGGAGAATGACTGTGACGTGCTGCCTTCCGTGACTGACAGCTCTCACAAGATTTTCCCTAAGAGACCAAATGTGTAAATCTGAGCTTCCTTTCACCATGACTTTAATCTAAACAACACTGGGCTGATCACTCCACACCACTCTCTCACTTAGGTACTCTTCAAATCCTGTGTGAGCCCTTTCTTTCCCTTTTGCACCATCATCTCTGAAGGAGGAGATTTCATTCAGGATGTAAAAATTATATTTTCCTAGTGGTGACCTATGGCCACTTCCCTTCCTGTACTTGATTGTCTGCTTATTTTAAGCTAAAACAATTGCAAAACAATACAGGAGAGTTTGAAATAGCTCTCCAAGCCACAAGCTTAATTTATGAATCACTTCTATTAAGGTGGTTCCAGCATTCCCTCCAGACCTTCCCTCTACTTGCTTTCATATGTTTTAATAAAATCTCCTTGTGCTAAAAACATTATTTTAAATACAATTTACTTACTTGTGCTTGTTTTGAAATAAATCAAGTCATAAACAATCTGTTTACAGATTATTTTTTCAATAGTAAAATAGTTGTATTGTGGCCTTATTTTATTTTCTTTGGTAAAAGCCAGAAATGAGGGATTATAATATTGTAAATATTACCTTCAGCATTTTTGCTAATACTTTAAATGTAATTAATTTGCATTACAGAAATATT
>RJWM01026843.1:0-27559 GCA_004363535.1 Dasyprocta punctata
TCCCTGGAAAAATGGGACTTCCTTATTTTCAAAGAAAGCAGAGTCTCTCACTCACTCTGATTTGGGGATTTCCAGGTTCAGGGTTGAGCTCACTCTGGATCATTCATTCTCTTTCCTTGCTTCTGTACTGAATTGGGTCTGGTAGCTGCCCATGATCAAAAAAGTAGTGATAAGGTCTTGTAAGAGGTGATATTTTTTGGAGTTATTGGGGTTTTATTTTTAGTTTGTTATTTTATCAGTAAATGTTTGTAATACATAATAAATATGTTCATCATGGAGTTTATTTTAATTTTAATTAGGTTGACTGATGTGTGGAACCTAATTATAGTGTGAAATTTTGCTCCCCATAAGTGCTTGTAGGACAGAGACTCTTGGTTTGGGATCTTCTCTCTTTGTTGGTTTTGTTGATCCTCAGGTGGTTGACTGACCATGAATCCCCTGACCTTAAGATGTATTATTCATTTTTTCTTATTCTTAGAATCAGTATATCATTTATATGACACTAATCATTTGGTGCTATGCATTGTCTACTGTCTTTTGATCAGTATCTTATCTCTTTTACCAGATTATAAGATCTTTGGGGACAGAAACTTAAAATATGGGTAAGTAAACATTTGAGTGCTGGCTACTGCTGAGTAAAAAAGGCAGCAATGAGTCCATTTGATTTTTTTTATCAACTACTTTCATCCTAAACAACTTACAAAATCTCTCAAGTGATGGCCCAGCACCAGGGACTAGATGAAAAGTGTCTTCAGATATTTTGAAAAGAGCAGAATTTTGCTTCTCAATCATGTTTTCAGTCAGTTTTTTTTTAATAGTTCACAGTTTCTTCATTTTCTTGCAAGTAATTATCTTTTTCTGAGCTTTAGAATTATCTCTGGGTAGTCTTCCTCACATATATCAATATTTTGGTTTGTGTTTCCTTTCTGTCTTGATTAGTTAGCATTCTGCAAAATTTACCAGTTTCACTTGACACCTGAGAATTCTTTTTACTTCTTACTTTATTGGTACATTTTAATGTACAATAATAACATTCATCATAGGGACTTTGTACCTATACATGGTAGCCACCTGAGATTTTTCCATTCTGGTTTTCATTAGAGTGTCCAGTTATACTCTGTTAATCTAACCTGTTCATGCTTTAGGGTGAATACCTGAAGAAGTAAGAGGTTTGACCAGGTGCCGCTTCTGTAGTAAACTGAAATCATAAATTTGGAACGACTGCACCTTTTTGCCTAGTAGATAGCTGAGAGGCTTCTAGAAGCAGTTCAGGTTCTTAGATCATTGTTTTCTTTGAAAGGGAAGATGGTGGGAACCCCATGTTTCTTGCTAATGAGTATCCTTTGGCATGTTCACTCTTTCACTCTTTCCTTGAAATGAGGCATTTCCTCCCTATTTGGTTGAAGTACTGGGTGGGGCACAGGCTTCTCCAGATGGAGCTGTCTTCCTGAGAACTCCTAGCCATGACATTGCTGGAGGCATTGGCACCTGATCTTGTGAAGCCAGAGTCCCTTCCACTGGTAACTATGGCCATGGGCACAATCTCAATTCAGCACCTCATGCACCTGCTTAGACCCTTGATGAGTTTCATAAGCACAGCCTAATTGATAACTGAGTAACTTTGTATGGCTTTAGAAAGGAGGGTTTATTTACTGTTAGAATGGAGCAGATTAGGTAGATGTCTGTCTCAATCTGTCTCTGGGTAAGAGAACACAGCAGGCCTGCAACCGCAGCCACTTTCCCTGAATTGTTGTTGGTTGATTTGATTTCAGGAAAAAAAAAGTACTGAAGAGAAGAAGTTTTTTAAAAAGCAAAGAGAAGAATCTCAGACTATGACATGATCCATTTGTCACAGAGTGCACCAAAGCCCATAAGTGAAATTTCTTTCGAAGAGTAGCAGGCTTCCCTGCTTACTGTTAGTTGACTTCTTTTTCATAGTTTCTTTGAATGGGTTTTGCTTTTGAGAACCTCTTACCTGAGGCTCCTCCTCTCCCGCCTCTCCCTGTCTCACTTCACACCTTCCTGCACAGACTTGCTGACTTACTCACACTTGTCATAAATGCAATAGCCACTCCTCAACCCCCATTTCCAAGAATCAGAAAAATCTCCGGAAATTTCTAGTATGAAGTTCTCAACCCTTTCTTGGGCTTTAGATCTGACAGACCCAGTGGGGAAAGTAGGATCAAGGCTGGAGTAGGATTAAAGTGGAATCACATCTAAGAGATCTGGCTACAATTCTTCCAGGTTGGGTTCTTTTGGACAAAATGTGAAGTTTTTCCAGGAAGTCCTCTGTCATACTTCCAGGTGTCATTTCAAAGGGACTGCTAAGAAGTCTAGTGAAATTTAGTACTTAGGTTGTCTCGCCAAGTGCTAACAGGGATCCTTTCCCAATGGTACCTCCAGGGCCCAGCGCAGGTGGTTCACACTAATTCTGAGAAATCCCTAAGATGTGGGAGTGGGTGGTGTCACCCTCTGGGCAGAGCAAGATGCTGCTTTTCTGTGAGAGAAACCCTTTGCTGTAGTGAAATAATTAAATCTGTAGGTTGAGGAGGCACATGGGTGCTATCTTTGCTTCTCACTGTGTAAATTACTCAAGAGGGATTCCACTGTATGTGGCATCTGCTCAGGTAACTGCGAGGGCAGTGGGAGTGGGGACTGGTGCCATTGGGAGTACTGTTTGCACCTCGACCACGTTTACCCGTGAGACTACCTTCGTCACCACACAGTGTGGGCTCTGCTCTACTCCCGGTGGTGTCACAGCCACAGGGCCTCCCGACAAGTGGTCTGCCTTAGGCCCAGAGCTTGTATCGAAAGAAGTAAAAGTTACAGTTGTTGATTTGTATTGCTTCTGTGAAGAGATCACTTAAAACTTTAGTGCAAGCTAGGGAGCTGTGTCTAAAAGAAAAAATAGCCTGATCTTTCTGGTATAGAAGTGAGTGCTGTCATTGTAAGAGGAAGAATTGAAAAGGGCAATAGTGTTGCTCTGTCTGCAGGACTCAGAGGGTAAGCTAATGGATATTACTGTCCATGCACTGGTACAAAGATTACTCTCTTTGGAAGAGTTTGCTACTAAGACTTGTGCATTTGGGGAAGGGCCTTGCAGCTGGCTTACTATTGACCTGGTCACCCTTAAAGACAAGCTGGTTTGTGGATCCTGCTTTGAGTTCCTTTAGTGCTGTCATCAATGCAGTATTTGGTTTTTCTGGTCTGTACCTCACATGCTTCTTTCTCCCCCTACCCCATGCCTTTCAAATCATTCCATCACGGGCTCTTCTTCCTTTGGCCACCTTGTAAAGGATACAGTCCCAAAGAGCTGTGCTCTGTTCTCTTCTCAGGTTATTAATCTGTTTTGAAAATTTCACCCATATCCAGCAGAGTAGGTAAGACTATATGCTCTGGTGCTGGTTTTTCACTCAAGCAGATCTTTCTCTGTGACTTACCAGTCATATCAACTTGGGCAAGTTAATCGACCTCTTTGTGCGAAACTGAAAAATGGAGTTAATAATGCCTCCTCTTAGCACATGATAAGATTTGGTGAGTAACTCAGTTCATGTAGAGTGCTGAAGACAGCACCTCCTTGGAGAAAGCATTCAATGCAGACAAATTACCGTCACTGCTACTGTTAAGCGTTAATGGACAGCAAGTGGTTTTGGCTTCAGAGTGACGATTACACAAACCCTACCTCTGTTTTTTGCTAGCTATGTGAACTTGGGGAAAGTCCCTTAATTTGGTTGAGTTCCAATTTCCAACTGCTTGTGGCGTGTTGTTTCATTTATCTATTGCTACTTAAAAATACACCTCAAAATATGATGGAGTAGCCGGGTATGGTGGCTCATGCCTGTAATCCCAGCACTCAGGAGACTAAGGCAGGAGGATCGTTGTGCATTCAAGACCAACCTGGGCTACGAAGTGAACTCAAGGCCAGCCTGAACTGCCTAGCTATACCCTGTCTCAAAAAGACAAAAAAAATTATATATATATATATATATATTTATACACACACACGCATATATGTATTTATATATAATGGAGTAATGGAGTAAGCCAGCACTCGTTATTTCTGACAATCTCCCACAGTTCTGGGGCTTGAGGGACTCAGTTAATAGGTTTAGCATCTTTCAGGTAGTTAGATGGTAGTTTAACAGTCAGTCGCTGAACTGGGCCAAGGAAAGTTTCAAAGTTTCTTCTCTGACATATCTAGCAGGTGTTGTTCACTGACTTTCATCTGGGAGCTTGGCTGGGGCTGAGGGCCAAGGACCTTGCCTGGGCTGCCTCGCTGCAGAGTGAGCATCCCCAGAGAGGCGATGAGCTATACTGTCTTCAGTGACCTAGCCTTAGAAGTCACCTAGCATCTCTTTACAATATTCAGTTTGTTAGAAGATAGATACTAAATCTTTCCCAGATTCAGGAGAAGCTATACGCTCTGCTTCTAGATGGAAGGAGTGTCAAAGAATTCGTGGACAGTAAGTTCTATTCTCTGGCACAAATTACAAATTTTCTTCATGCATGAAAAATTCACTCATGCCCACCTTGGACGCCCCACCTCCAAAAAAAGGTATCATTTATTATGGAGTCAGGTACAGGCTCAGAGGTCAGGTGCTGTCATGTATATAAGGGGTAGATGTAGTTGAGGCACTGCCAGCATGGTTGCTTGAGTGCAGCAAGTTTAGCACTGTTCCTCTTGTTCTGAAGACTGGGACTAATGAGAGAAGTTATCTGCCCTTCACCCTGAAAACAGTGCTGAGATAGATATAGGAGAACTGTTATAGATGGCTCCTTTTTGAAACACATGACAATGGTTACATTTTTAAATGATTTTTTAGGCCAGGGATATAGCTTAGTGACATAGCATCTGCCTGGCAAGCGTGAGGTTCTGAGGTAAAAAAAAAAAAGTTTTTTTTGTTTTTTTTGTTTTTTTTGTTTGAGACAGTGTCTCGTTTTATAGCTCAGGCTGGTCTTGAATTTACTGTGTAGCCCAAACTGGCCTCCAGTTTTTGGTAATCCTCCTGCTTGTACCACCCAAGTGCTGAGATTACAGGTATGCATTGCTGTGCCTGACAATTTTTAAATTTGAAATAATTACATTCCTACAAGAAGTTTGCAGAAATAACACAATGTTCCCAAATACCCTTTGTCTGGCTTCCCCAAATTATACAATTTATAAAATTATCAAAACCAAGAAGTTAATTCTATTCCTGCAATACTATTAATTAATCTATAAATGTTATTCCAGTTTTTTCAATTGTTTTATTAATGGCCCTTTCCTGGTCCAGGATCTAATCTAGGATCCCACATCATCCATACTGGTCATGTCTCTTTAGTCTTCTCTTTGGGGTAGATGTTTCCATTGAGAAGGAGGGGGAGTTAATCACCAGTTCCTAGAAGATATGAAATTCAACCAGGTGAATAAGTAGGGCTACTGCCTGTGAATGATGCTCTACTGTTCTTTTTTTTTTTTTTTTTTTTTTTTTTGGTACTGGGAATTGAACTCATGGCCTTGCACTTGCCAGGCAGGCACTTGTGCCGCTGAGCTAACCCCCGGCCGATGCTCTACTGTTCTTGCTTCTATTCTATGGGCTCTTGGTTCTTCCCTCTGAATTAGCCTTCCTTTTATATAAAACGGACTATGTATGCAGCTAAATAGTTTCTGCAACCTGCTTCCTCTTGTAGTTGTATCTATGAATCCAAGCTGGTTGTGTTCCTGCCAGTACAATTCTTTCTTAAAATGTGTGGTTTTCAGTGTAACTTCTTGGCATCTACTACACTAGGCAAAAGCCACATCCTCAACTCTCAAGATAAACTCTTCCCTATATTGAGTGCCTGTGAGGCGGCTGCTGAACAATACACTTAAGATTAGTAGAAGAATCTGTGAGATACATCTTTAGGATCCATTGATGGTCTTTTATTGGTCAAGTTTCTTTGTGACACTGTATTTCATCTTTCAAGTCAAATATCTTATAAACTAAAATGTCTTAAACTGAGCTCAGTGTCTTCTTACCATATCCTATTCTATTGAGGACATTCCCATCTATTTAATCTTCCGAGCTATTACACATGTCAGAATCATCTCCAACTCTTTTGTCACTCTATCCCTTACACACAGTAAATTGACAAATCATGACAGTTTTTACTACTGCAAAATCTCTTCAATCCAGTTTTTTCATTCAAAATGTTCTAGTTGGGTGTTGTATCTCACCTACACTACCCTAGTAGCCATACATGGAATTCCTTACCTTCGGAGACTGTTCTGTTCCATCCCATCCAGAAATCTGACATCCCGCTGTCAATGGAATAAAATGAAACTCTTTACAGGATGTCCCAGGCTTTCCATAATTTGGCCCCTGCCTGCCTTTAGCTTACTCTTCTACACATACTTTCTGTGATAGCGGAATCTTACTGCTTGAAAATTCCAAACAAATTGTACATTTTTCTTCTTTGTGCTTTTGCTCATTCTGTGTCCTTTTCTTGGCATGCCTCTCCTTTCCTACTCAATTTCCAGCCTCCTCATCTTTCCAGGCTCATCTCAGATCCCACTTCTCCTCACAGCATCTTCCGATCCTCTGTCAGAATGGATTGTGGCACCTGTTTGTCTCCGTAGCAACTCAGAGCTCCTGTCTAAGCCTGGGGGAGGAGAACAGTGTGTGGATGGTCCTCCACACTGTGGGTGTCTTCAGTGCAAGAGAAGATGTATCTTATTTATCTTTTTGTGCCTTGCTTAAGTTAGATGGCTGACAACTGCTTGGTGATTTGAAGAGACTCACTTTAGGATTTTACTTAGCTACTTATAAGCCTCTGATTCATGTTGGTAGGTATATGAAGCTAGTTAATAAGGCAGTCACTATAGGCAATAGTTGAGGGGTGGTTATAAACTGCTATGTTGGCTTGCCTTTTTCTTTTTCTTTTCTTTTTTCTTTTTTTTAAAATTTCTTTCTTTCTTTTTTTTTTTTTTTTTTTTTGGTACAGGGATCAAACTCACAGCCTTGCACCTGCCTGGCAGGGGCTTAGGCCACTGAGCTAAATCCCTGTCCCTATTTTTTGAGACAGGGTCTCACTATGCAGTTCAGGCTGGCCTTGAACTCACTTTGTAGCCCAGGCTGGTCTCGAACTCATAACGATCCTCTTGCCTCAGCCTCCCAAGTGCTGGGATTAAAGGTGTGCACCACCACACCTGGCCTTTTGTTTGTTTTTTGAGACAGAATCTCACTGTATAGTTCAGGTTGGACTTGAGCTCACTGTGTAGCCCATGTTAGCCTCAAACTCAGGAATCCTCTTGCCTCAGCCTCTGGAATACCGCACATCTGGCTCGAAGTCTTTACTATCATTGTTGCTGTTGTTTATATTTATAAACATCAAATCCCTAATATCTAGGTTAAAGCCTGTATTTTCTTAGCTTCAAGTTGGAAAGCATCTTGAAAATTCTGTTCAGGAATGGAAGAACTTGGTGATTTTACATACCACTATTTTCCTATCTCCTTCATGGTGATGCCTACAATAGATGCTCAATAAATGTGAGTTGAGGGGAAAATGAACAAAGAACTGATTTCTTCTGTAGGATACCTATATGTGCCCAAGGGAGCTATTCAAAATCAGCCCAGCTGAGCGTGGTGGTGCATACCTGTTGTTGCAGGACCATGAGGAGGTCCACAGGTTGGAGTAGAGATGTAGGGAGATAAGATTAGGAAAGCAGGAACAGGACCAAATTGAAGAGGGTCTCTAGAGGCAGACAAAAGAATATTTAGACCTCGTTCAGGAGGTGATAGGGTGCCATTGTAAGCACTGGAATGGAGATATGATACAGAGAGTAATGTTTACAAATACTTTGTACACACAATTAGAGTGAACTGGAATTAGAGAGCAATTATTGCAGCTATTAGAGAATCACTTGAGCCCAGGAGTTTAAGGCAAGCCTGGACAAGACAGCAAGATGACTAAAAAAAATACATATATATATATATATATGTATACATATATATATGAAAAAATTGATAAGTTGAGTGAAGGCTTATTCAGCACAAGTGATTTACCCAGGGTCCTCCTGATACTCAGAACTTCCTGCTTTGCTGAAGAAATGTGTAGACAGGGCAACCAGTGGCAAGTAGATGACTGATTTGCAGTCTGAATTGGGCAGTCAGACGTTGCACACCTTCTTTAAGGTGCTCCTGGCTAGCAGGAGAGTTGGGCTCATCGTTCGGTGAGGAAGCAGAGAGTCCTGTCAGTTGTTTTGTTCTAAAGTGATGAGAAACCTTCCTGGAAATCCACATCCCCAACTCCAGTCTCTGTCACTGCTTTCTGTATGACCCTGTGCAGGTTGAACTCGCATTCAAGGCTTTGTTTTCAGCAAATTTTGTTTTCTTCTGCTTTGAAGGCCGGTGGACAGAGAGTTTAAAGCCAGCTAGGTGAGTGGTGTGGCATCAGAATAGAACCTGCATGGGTTTATAGTTTTTCTTTGAAAATTTTAGCAAAATTCTAGGCTGAGAGACATGAGATGTGTGGAGTCCTAAAGCTAGACTTCCCCTGTATTCCATTCTGAATAGCAGACCCAAGCCATTTCCGCGAGTCTGTGATTATGATTATTGGATGGGATGGGTTGGGGCAATTTAGAAAGATGATGGGGGCCTGACCTCCTCCAGCCTTCGAAATCCGCAAAGGAGGGAGAACGGGGACATGATGAATAGTTGACCAAAAAATGGGCAGTATCCCTCCTAAATTAGGACAGCTGGCTCAATGATAAAATTGTTTTACTCTGTTCCTAACCTTCTGGACCAGATGCTGAAATTAACCTCTGGCACTGGACAGCTCTCTTGTACGGAGTAGGGGCGGGGGTGTGTACCTCTTCTCTCTGCACTCGACCAGCTATGAATTCCTCCAGGGAAGACAAGACTATGGAAAGAGGGGGATTATTGGCCCCATGCACCAAATTCTAGGAAAGGAGAAGATTCCATTGACAGTTGTCTTGGAGGATGTCAGTTTTGCGTCTGGTTGGAATTTTGCTTGTCCTTGGAGGTTCTGTACCTTCCTGGTTTTGGTAGGGCTACTTCAAGGTGACCTACCTGCACTCCACAGATAGGAGAGTTGGCCTGCCTGATCTCTCTGATATTCCTGAGGAACTGATTCTGCTACAGAGCTGGGTGAACCATATGGCAGCCTAGATAACAGAGATTGTTGGCGTTTGTCAACAGAGGGAGCAGGCTTTTTGGCTATAGCAAATTCCCTAGGTAGAGTTGCCATGCCATCTGTGATCATAGCATATAGGATCAGCTGGGTGGGGATACAGTTTTGTTCTCATCTACTTCCTGCCTCCAAAATAAAGGGAGAGGCAGGTTCAAAAATAAAATATTGGTTAATAGATTTTTAAAAAGCTTTTTGATGGTATTTTCTTTGAAGTATGCTAGGGAGGTCTAATAGTTGCATATCTGGTCTTGAAAGATTTATGGTTGAGCTGGGAATATAAGATTAACAAGTAACATAAAGCAAAAGGTACATCATAATTGCACAAAGGTAAAACAGACCATAGAATTCCAAGAAGAGAAAGACGAATTAGGACTGGAAAGTCTCGAGAAGAGAGTTAGGACTAGAGGTTAGCTTTGAAGAATGAACAGATTGAGAGGCTTTAGGAGGTTGGAGAAAGGCTGCTAGGCAAAAACAAAACAAAACACAACACCAAAACAAAACAACAACAAAACCCTTATATGAACAGAGGTAGAGACAAGCAAGATATCTTTGCAGGACAATGAAGAGGTCCACAGGTTGCAGTAGAGATGTAGGGAGATAAGATTAGGAAAGCAGGAACAAGACCAGATTAAAGGGGTCTCCAAAGGCAGACAAAGGAATTTAGACCTGGTTCAGGAGGTGGTAGGGTGCCATTGTAGGTACTGGAGTGGAGATATGATACAGAGAGGAATGTTTACAAATACTTTGTACACACAATTCAGAGTGGACTGGAATTGTGGAGGGATCCCTGTTCTGCAGATTAAGGAGGAAGTTAGAAAGTCCTAGAAGCCACCAAAACTGTGGGAAGAGGCAGGTAAGCCAACTGTTTTCTTTCCAGTATCTGTGAGACTTGGGATGAGCTCATGAGCTGAGTAACAGGCATGAAGGAGAAAAAAGGGTCAAGGCTTTGATCTTGGAAAACTGGGAATAATTAATAGGGCCACTAATGAAAATAGAGGCATTATAAATAAAAATAATTTTAAGGGGAAAAATGATGAGTTTAGCAAAGATTTTATTTATTTAACAAATGTTTATGTCATATTTATTATGTACTTAGCACTGTTCTAATCACTAAATGTTAGCTCATTTAGTTCCCACAATAACCATGTGAAATAATATTATTATCTGCTTTATTACAAGGGGGAAAACTCAAGCAGGGGGAAATTAATAATTTGCCCAAGACCATAAACCTATAAATAGCAGAGCTGGGATTCAGAACCCAGGTCACCTATGCTGGACTCCTTCTTGTTGATGGGAGACTCACACGGAGAAACAGTAGATAGGAGAGGTCAAACACTGTTGGGTACTTCTCTGCTCAGAAGACTTTGCAGAAAATATAGAAATGAATATGCCATGGGCATAGCATCAAGGAGTTTGTGAAGATCTAGAGTCAGAATGACATTTGCTACTAAGGATGAATATTAAGTTATATGCTAAGAAAGAAGGTAGCAGTGAAGGAGAGAGGGAGAGCCATGCAGACAGGTGCAAGCCTGTAAATCCACTTATTCAGGAGGTCGAGGCAGGTGGATAACAAGTTTGATTTCAACCTGAGCAACTTGGTGAAATCCTGTATCAAAACAGAAAAGGGCTGGGGCATAGATCTCAGTGGTAGTATGTGCCTAACATTTGTGAGATCCTGGATTTGATCGCTGGTATCCCCCAACCAAAAGGGAGAGAGAGAGGGAGAGAGAAAGAGACAGAAAGAGGGAGAGAGAGAGAAAAGACAAATATACATCTACCTAGGGATATCAGAAATGACATAAAGGAGAAGGAGATGGAATTGTGGAAAGAGTCTGAGAGCCAATCAAGTTGTATTTTGGTAGTTGACAGAGGTCAGGTCATTCCCGGTAGAGATGAAAGTTTAAATGAAAACATGGGAGATTTACTCTAGTCGTTTGTTTGCCTCTTTTGCTTGTTGTCTTTGTTATACATGTCTTTTTTCTTTCTTTCTTTTTCGCTTAAAGAAAAAAAATAAAAAAAATAAAAAAATTAAAAAAAGAAAGAAAGAAAGAAAACATGGGAGAAAGAAAGTTCCAAACCTGTTTTGAGGCTAGCACACTGCACTGTACCTAGCTCAGCACCTCCTAGCTCTGCACACCTAAACTCGCATGGGAGGTGATTTTAGTTGGGCTGCAGCAGGAAACCTGAGTTGGGCCAGTAGGAAGAAGGAAGGCTGGGGCTCCCTTGATGAAGAGCAGGAGCCTGAGTTAGGGGATGAGACTGGATACAGAGACTTAGAAGTCAGTGACAGAGAAATATAGAGGGGGTGGTTGCTGCCATAAGAGCAGAAGACTCCTGGAGTGGTGGCTATGGGAAGGAAAGGGCTGGAGGCTGAGGAAAGAGTCTTCTTGTTTTATGCATGCAGTATCCAGGCTACTCTTGCTTTAAGATGGGCCTAATATTCCCTAAGGGAAGGCCTGTTAGCTTTTGGGCTGTTGTTTATTCTTCTCCCAGACTAGACCACTCCTGGCTCTCCACCTTTGCCTTCAAGTCTCCCAATATCGTGCATTGGATAGAGTTCTCCTTGTTCTTGCTGCCTGTATATTCAGGAAGCCCATGCTGCTTCTGCCTGGACTGGAAGGAATTAGCATGATTCTAGGCCACATTCATGCTGTTGATCCAGAGGTGATATTTCAGGGCATCATGAGTTTCTTGTAAGGTATGGAGCAAAAGTGGTAAGAATGTTAGATCATATGTAGGTGACTTCTTGGGGACCACTCCAATATTCCATACCCAACCTGATGATGGAATCTTTTTTAGGAAAGGATCTTTTTTAGGAAAACAATGGTGAGTGTGGAAAGAAGTTAAAAACACAGAGGTTAGGGATTGCCTGTGGAATTCTTCATTGATAACCCTAACCTCAGGCTTAGGAGAGAGATGTTGGTTTAAACTCCAATTTGCTGCTTCCTAGTTCTATGACTTTAGGATGACTGACCTTTTCAAGTCTGTTTTGTTAACTGTAAAATACAGCTAAGAATATTTGCTTTTCTTACTTAACAGGAATAATGGGAGGATCAAAGGAGATAATGTCCGTGAAAGAGCTTTGAGATTGCACAGTGCATGCAGTGATTATTCCAGATACTAACCAGTGTGCTTATTCTTAAAGATTAGTGCTCAGAGAGTGCCTTTTGCATAGCTTAGTCATAGTCCTTCTACCAAAGACTTTAAGGGCACTGTCACAGAGTGAGTGTGTGAGGCATAGGATAGAATATTTCCCCAGGCAGACATAGCCTGATTCATTGGCTCCAAAATGTACTCCTCACTGCTCCCCACCCCCACTCTTATGCATTTGGCATCTTTGAAATTTGACTGTGCCTAACAATGGATGCCATAGTGTATACAATGGAATAAGCTAACTCTTCTTGAAGGCAGGTGGGCCATATATGCAAACTTTCTTTTTTCTACCCTGAAAAGCTATTTTATCTCAACCTTTGTGAGCAGAAATCTTGCTGAATGCCTCAGACCCTTTTGCTGCCTCAGGAAGCATGGAACTCAGTCTGCCTTTGAGCATCTTGCAATGTGTCATGGTCACCCTTTCTCACTGCACAGATCCCTCAAGTAGAATATTGACTTGAGCATATGTATCCTGATCTTGAGACATATCCTATGTATTTTTTTTAATGTCCCTAATGATAATTTTGTCATCATTTCCTGCTGCCTCCTAAAAGTGGAAGGCATGATGCATTTGATTGAAGAGACAGTTTGTATTGTCTGGGGTTTGATTGTTTGGAGCTATGGGTATTAGTGAGGAGCTGAATCCCCTACCACTGTCTAGTAAGCCCCTAAATTTGACTCCGTAAATGACAGGACAACCAACCAGCACTCCACCACTTTTCTCTTCAGGATAAATTTGGTTCTTGTGTGTTTGTTTGTTTTTTGTTTGTTTCACTTTGTGATGCAGGCTGGTTTTGAATTCACTAAGGGTAACCAAGGATGGCTTTGAACTCAAAGTGACCCTCCTGCCTCAGTCTTCCAAGTGCTAAAATTACAGGCATGCACCACCACACCTGGTGTAAATTTGGTTCTTGTTTTCTTTTTCTTTTTTTCTTTCTTTGGTGTACTGAGGATTGAACTCAGTACCTTCACATTGAGCTGTATCCCCAGCCCTTTTAAAAAATTTTTAAAATTTTGAGACAGGGTTTTGCCAAGTGCCCAAGATGGGTCTAAGCTAACAACTTTCCTACTTCAGCCTCCCAAAGTGCTAGGAACACAGCTGTGCACCACCACACCCTGCCTTGTTTTCTTTTTATCTTTTGAAAGCTCTTCAGATTCCACTACAAATTCAGAATTTCCTGGTGTTACCAATGCAGTGGTTTTGTTCTCTTATTGATTATCTAGGTGGAGACTTCTCATCTTTTGAGTTGATTTGCAAGCAGGTTTCCAAGCTCAGGGAGTACTGATGAATTTATAATTAAGAATATAAATCCTCAGGTAGAGAGGGGTATGAGAGAGGCACATACTGCGCCTGTGCTTTTCTCAGTGTTACTTTGTCTGATTCTTACAACAACTGAGAAAGATGACGCTTCCTTTCCCAGTTTTACATGTAGGAACTTGAACCTCACTCAAAACAGGTGAATTCCTAGCTAGTCATGCTAGTTGTAAATGATGGGGTTAATTTGAACTCATATTTTCTAGGAAGACCAAGCATGAAAATAAAGAGAAGTGATAGAGGATTGGCTCTTACCGATCAGTCAGTCATTTTCCCCTGTAACCATGGAGGCTCAGGAGACAACTGGACTTGATTCCTTAAAAGAATCTTTTTTTTTCTTGCTGAATTCTGGAGGTGGGTTGGTGACCTAGGCCCTCAGGTCTGAGCTGTGCTGTGTTTTTCAACCTCTGACTGAGCCTCCTCTGGACCTTGCTTCCTGTGGCTCCTGATTCAGGTCAGATGCTGCATGGTGCCCTAGAAATAACCGGGTTTCTAGCCCAGCATGAATCCCCAGAGCCCCTGGGCCAGCTAGGGCAGCACAGCCAGCATCTCTCCCCTGAGCTGTGTTTGTTTCTATTATGTCATTTGCTTATTATAGGGAGCCTGCGAAGTGTCAGTTATCACTTCCCCATGATTCTATCTTTTCTTCTCCTTCTGTTTTCCCCTATGCTTTGGGAACTTTGTGTGACAGGGACCTAAGAGGCAGCACTCCAAATGGTCTCCTTCTCCATTTGGAATCCAACTTTTCTGCTCATTATCCCTTGAGGATGACCTTTTGTTAGAAACTCTGGCACTGTGAATATGACAGTAGCTCCCTGTGGTCTGAGAAAGAAGTGCCTCAAAGGGTTGAAAAGGGAGCAAACTGGGGAGCAGGGCCCAAACTGGGGGGTGGTGGGATCTGCGGAGGTCAGGTGCAGGATCTGGCAGCCTCTGCATTTTGGCGTTCTGCTTTCTCTCACCTTGGCATGCACTTGTCCTCTTTAATCTTTATACGTGAGCTCTGTTTTTGCACATTGAGCTAAGAAGATGCTGATGAGGTCTGGTTCTAGAGTCAGGGCCATGCCTATGAGACAGTAAATTGGAGAAACTGCCTAACTGGGGAGCTGTCAGTTAGGTGACTGGGCAAAGATACAGGCAACACTTCACTATACACTGATACTTCAGGTAAGATCTCGGTATGTTAGGCAGCTGGGCTCTGCCCTCTTCTCTATCCTAAAATTACCATGTGAAGGATTGGGGCATCTTTCCCCACTGACACACCCACCCCTCAACTGCATGTTAGTGCTTTGTGACTTCTCTTCTACCTTGGTACCCTTTTCAACCACTTTCCAACATGTGACCTGGTCTTATCTAGGCCATCACCAGAATATCTTCCCGTGTTTTCCATGGGTAGATTCCAAACACAGCTTTGATTAGCTTTTCCTTGGTCTGAAGCAGCTTCCATTTTACATTGTTTCCCCCCAGGGACAGTGTGGAGAAAGGAGTGTTGTTTTGTGACAGGTGTCAAGAAAGGACCCTTAGTGGCCTTTTGCCTCCCAGGATCTATGTTGCTCACCAAGAACACGTGGGCCTATAGATAATTGAGATTTTCTCCGGAAAACATTGGAAGAGTAAGCCTTACGATTTTGCACATTCCAAGGGATGAATAAAAATTGGGGTTCATACTCGCCTACTTTCTCCTCCTCCTTTCTTATGCAACAGATGTCCTGTTGTCTGAGGCCAGCCCTCCTGCTCTGTCCTATTGTCCATCACTTTCCGCTTTCTCAGGAGCCTGGCACCACTGACTATCCTCTCTCCCTCTTCATCTCTACCCAGTACTTTTCCACTTTTCAATATACGTGAGATTTTTCCATCTTAAATTGTCACTCTTTTCTCTTCTTCACAACTAAACTTGAAAGAACAGTCTCCATCTTGTTTCTATTTCCCTTCGTGCCGATTTGTCCTCTTCCTCAATTCCCACTTCCTCAAAACTGCTGTAAGTCCCATCCCTGTCGTATTTTACCTCTTGGTGCTTTGGTCCCATTGACCAATCCTGGCTTTTTGAAATGTGTTGTTCCTTTAGTTTTTCATTTTGTCACAGCCTTAGTTTGCCTCCTACAGGTTGAGCATGCCTTATTCAAAATTCTTGGGACCAGAAGTATTTCAGATTTCAGACTTTTCCAGATTTTGGGATATTTGTGTATATATAATGAGACATCTTGGGGATAGAACCCATGTTCAAGCACAAAATTCATTTGTGTTTCATGTATGCCTTATACATATAACCTAAAGGCAATTTTATACTGGGAATTGAAAAATGTCTTTTGTGTACCTGCATTCTTTTACAGTGTCCAGTCATATGAGGTCAGCTGTGGAATTTTCCATTTGAGGCATTTTACTGATAGTCAAAAAGTTTTGGATTTTGGAACATTTCAGATTCTGGATTTTTGGATTAAAGATAATTCAATCTTTATTTCTCTGGTCACTCTTTCATGCTGTCTGTTTTTCAGTTTTTTTCCCTTTAACGAGTTTTTAAATGTGGTTTTTCTTCAAGTGTCTGTCCTAGACTCTGTGTTTCTCCTGTGCTCTCTCCATATGTGGTTTTCATGACTTCAGTTACTGGGTCTATGGGGACTTTCAAATTCATGTGTCCAACGCTTTAGTTGGAAACCTTTAGGCTCTAGATTCTTATACTCACCTTTTTGTTTATCTTCTTCACTTGGTGACTCACAGATGTCTCAAACTGGATGTGTCCTAAAATAATTAATTTCACTCCCTCTCCAAATTTGATCCTCTGACATGTCCTCTAATTTAACCACTTAGGTTGTACTTTGGCGTGAGCTTTCTTAACCACCCACTACATGTTATCATTTTTACCTCCCAAATATCTCATGAATCTATCTGTTCATCTACTGACATTATCCATGTCAGATAGTAATCATCTCTCACTTCTTCCACTGTCACTGCTTCATTCCTGCCTCTGAGAGTTCACTTTCCACATCATGACTTTTTTTTCATTTTTTTTTAATCAGTACGTGTGTGCAGTGCATAAAGTTTACATTCCTTGTGTAGGGTTGATCCATGTACATACCACATCTTAATTCTTTTCTTCTATCCCTTTCCCTTTCCTCCCTCCATTTCTGGTTTCCCTTCCCCTTTAAGATTTACCCCTCCATGTCCTGTTAGCTACCTTTAATTTTGCTCTTTATTTATACTTCGGTTTTCTTATGCAAAAGAAACCACATGATATTTAAGCTTGTCTACATCAAGATTATTTACTTACTTACTTACTTACTTATTTATTGAGGCAGTATCTCACTATGTAGTTCAAGCTGTCCTTGAACTCACTGTGTAGCCCAGGCTGGCCTCGAACTCACAGCAATCCTCCTGCCTCAGCCTCCCAAGTGCTGGGATTACAGGTGTGTGCCACTACACCCAGCATGACCTTTTAAAAACACAAGTCTAATCATGTTGTACTGTGTCACTCCTGCTGTGCTTCAGTCTCCTCAATAAATATTAAGAGCAAACCCCTTGCATGGTCTACAAGGCCTGTGTGACCTCACCAGCACTGTTGTCTCTCTTCCTCCCTCTGCACTTGGCCATATGGGCCTTGGCATGACGTGATTCCTGCCTCAGGCCATTTGTATGTGCTCCTTCCTGTCTCTTAATTGCCCTTCCTTCTCTCCCCTAGTTCACCCCTGTCCATCCTTCTCAGCTAAGCACAGGAGCTACTTTCTTAGGGAAGTGTTTTTGGAATTCCGGGCCATAAATGCACCATGTCTGTGTACACGGGGTCACCATCACTTCCATGTCTCTCTCGCACGTATTCATGGTAGTTACTAAAACCCCTTTGAGTCTGAATATCTATTCTTTCTGCAGCATAAGCTCCTGAGGGCAGACACTGCATCTGTCATAGTCACTGCTGTGTGCCTGGCTAAAGCACAATCCCTGGCACACAGTTGACACCAGGATATGTTTAATTTCATGAATGAATCACAGCTGAGCTGAGGAGGACAGAGTCAAGATGAATTTGCCTGGAGTTGTATGTAGACACTACTGTCCTCCTAATGTCAATTTAGAGAAGTCTATAATAGTTCAGGGTTCAATCTCTAGCACTGCAAAATAAATAAATAGACAGACAAAGAAACAAAAATTCACTTTTATGTGAATCATAGTTAGAGTATTTGGTCCAGAATTTTGGTTTTAAAAATGAGAAAACTGAGGCCCAGAGAAGGAAGTCACTTGCCCAAGGTCATAGACTGCAGTAGTAGCAGAGTTAGAACTCCTCTCTCCCACACTAGCTCTCCTGCACCACCCACCCCTTCCTGCCTCTCCTACAGGTGACAGCTCTGTGCTCTCTGGTTAAAAATGAGGCTCTGGAGTCAGAAAAGCTGGCTGTTTCCTTCCTGACTTGAGAGTGTGGTGAGGAGATGCCAGCCTGCCCTGCAGCAGCCGCTTTGCAGCCATGTCCTTCCCTCCTCTGTGCGGATGTGGAGGTGAATGTTGGGCTGCAGAAGTCCTGAGCCAGTGCCAGGCTCACCTGTGGAGATGTGCAGCCCTGAAAGGAGAAGCATAAGGAATGTGTTTGTTGAAGTAATGTGATTTTCCAGTTTCTGGGTTATCACAATTTTCGGCCAAGAAATCTGACATAGGAGCTGAAGCTTAGAGCATCGGTTACTTCTAAGATCAGAGTCCCTACATGGGAACCCTACCTGTGCAGTCTGACAGTAGAGCTTTGGACAAGGCCCGTAGGGAAGCCCTTCTTCAGTAGCTGCCCTTCCTGACTACTTCACTCTAGTGACTGAAAATTTCTGAAAGATCACACAGGAAACGATCCTAAGAATGTGAGCCTCGGAATGCTGGCATCTCTTATTTCCATTCTCACCTCACTCCTCTCCAATTAAAAAAAAATTAACCAGCATTTACTGAATCCTTATTGATGTCTTGGGTACAGAGCACACAAAGGTGCATAAGTCACCTCCCTGACTGTGAGATGCTTGAAGTCTGAGTGGTAGGTAGAAAATTCATTTATTCATTCATTCATTTATAAAGCATTCGGTGTGCATCTATTATGTGGTAGGCAGTGTACAGGGATTATGCAGTATTTGAGTTTCTCTTCAAATATGCTTTCAAGTACCTAGAATATTGAACAGACAATAATCTGTGCTCTCATGGAATTTGCTTTCTGGTGAAGAGAGGCCAATAATATAGACTAAACCTAATAAAAAATAAATAGTATTTACAAGGTTTTAAGTATTATGAGGGGGAAAAACAGGAATGAAAGGAGGTAATGGGAACGCAGAGGGGTGGGTTGCAGTTTTTAAAAGAGTGCACTCAGTAGACTGTTTCCAAAATGACATTAGAGCAGAGACCTGAAGGAGGCAAGGAAGCTAGATACTTGATACTCTGGTGAAAGGAATTTCTGGAGCGGGAGCTCTCCTAAGGGGAAGCATGCTCGGCATGTGTGGGGAACAGCACAGAGGCCCCTGTGGTCGGCATGGAATAAACTGAAGTTAGAGAAGACATGGGACCCAGATCAAATAGGGGTATGTAGACCATTGTGAAGATTTAGCCCTTTTTTATAGTGAGAAGAGGTTCCACTGGAGGATTTTGAGCAGAGGAGTAATTTGTTTGAAAGGAACCAAAAAGTCTTGGTTGAGAACTGACTTTCAGGAGAGCAAGTGAAAACAGGGAAACTAGTTTGGAAGCCACTGCAGAAATCTAGGTGATGGTAGCTTGTTGTACTCTGGTTGCAAAGGGGAAAATGAGAAGAGGCTGGATTCTGGATAATTTTTTTCAAAGCTGGGGATCAAATGTGACACCTTGTGCATGCTAGGCGAGGTTCTAGATACTTTTTTTTTTTTTTTTTTTTGAACTGGGGATGGAACTCACAATCTCATGCCTGCCAGGCAGGTGGTTAGGCCACTGAGCTAAATCCCCAGCCTTATTTTTTGAGACAGGAACTCACTATGCAGTTCAGGCTGGCCTTGAACTCACTTTGTAGCCCAGGCTGGTCTCGAACTCACAAGGATCCTCCTGCCTCAGCCTTCTGAGTGCTGGGATTAAAGGTGTGTACCCCCACACCCACTGGTTCTAGATACTTTTAAAACACAGAGCTCAGAGGAACTCCTGATAGATAAAATGTGGAGTGAGAGAGAAAAAATATTTTTTATAACTTAGTGCCTATTAATTTTATAAAATACTGGATTTCAGTGAGGTATTTTCAAACATTTGTGTTTTTTGTAATATCCATCCTTCCTTTCTATAAACTCCTCCCTGCTCCTTATTCCTTTCCTCTTGTCTAATAATAGTCTTCTTTCTACTTTCCTATCATCTCTTAAATTTTACGTATTAGGGAAAGCATAGGATATTTGTCTTTCTAAGTCTGGCATATTTCCCTTAATAGAGTGGTTTCCAATTCCATCTGTTTTCCTGCAAATGGCATCACCTCATTCTTCTTTCTGGGTCAGTAATATACCATTGTGCATACATTTCACATTTTCTTTGTCCATTCACCTGTTGATGGGCAACTAGGCTGGTTCCACATTTTGGCTCTTGTGAATTTTGTCACAATTAAAAAGAGTGTGTGTATGCTGACTTTAATTCTTTTGGGATATACCAAGGAGTGGTATCTCTGGAGTGCAAGTTTTTGACCTGGATTATTAGAACCATGATACTGTCTTTAAGAGGGGAAAGATTGGGATTGGATCAAATTTTTGAGGACAGTTAAGGAGTTTGAGTTTGGACAGTTTGAATGTATTAAATGGAAAGTAAAACATGGGCTACATATATAAATATGGGCATCATCAGCATATAGTAGTAGGAAAGCTGTAGAAGTAGTTGAGGTTATCAAAGGAGTGAGTGTAGGTAGGTAGTGCAGAAAACAGGTGCAAGGATTGAGCCCTGGCTGCTGGAATGTTAAGAAGCTGGAGGTGGAGGAGGAACCAGCAAAAATGATTGGAGTGGTGAGGTAGGAAGAAAACCAACAGTGTAGTGATCTGGAAGCCAAGTGAAGAATGTGTCCGGGTGGGAGGGAGAGATGGACTGGTTCAGTGCTGCCGAGGGACTGACTCAGGTGAGTGCCAGCCTCATTAACCACTGAATTAGCCTTGTGGATACCACTGGTGATCTTGGCAAGGGCAGTTTCAGTGCAATGGTGGGGGCTAAATCCTTATTTAATGGATAATAGAAGGGAAAAGATGAATTTATTGTAAGTTTAGTGCAAAGGGGGATAAAGTAGGGCGGTAGCTTTTGGGAGAAGTGGAATCAGGAGAGTCTATTGTATTTTTTATTATGGTAAAATAAAATACATGTAATACAGAAGTTGTCATTTTAACCACTTCAACAGTGCAGCTCAGTGACATGAAGTGCATTTTCCCTGTGGCACAACCATCACCATTCATCTCCAGAACATTTTCATCTTCCTGAATGAAATATATTTTTTAATATGGGAGAAGGAATGGCATGTTTATATGCTGATGTGTGTGCCTGTGTGCTTGTGTGTTTCTGTGCGTATGTATAGATTACTGACATAGGAAAGCAAGAGGAGATTCTTGAGATGCTTTCCTGGAGTAGGGAGGAGTGAGATCTGGCATACCAGCAGAGGGATTGGCTCTTGGACCAGGGATAATTTATCTGCAGTAACAGGAGGGAGGGCAGAGTTCTGGGTATAGATGCTGACAGGTGCATAAATGTTGTAGTGGGAGTCTGTGGAATTTCTCTAACTGTTTCAATTTTCTCAGCAAAGTAGGAAACAAGGTCATCAGTGAGAGTGTGGGGGAGGAGTTGTTTAAAGTTTGAGGAGAAGGAGGGTGTGAAGTAGTCATCTTGGAGAGTAGGTGGGTGAATAGAATAAGCTAGGGAGGACAGTATGACTGTTAGGCACATTAAAGGCTCATCTGCAGTTCATGGTCATGAATTTAAAATGAGACCAGTGTATCTGTAGCTGTATTCTTTCTTCCAGTTACATTCAATTGCATGGGTGTAAGTGCTGGGTTGGACTCAACCAGAATTGTGGTTTTGCCAAGTAAAAAAAGGGAATTGTGATAAAATGGGTCATGAATGTAAGCTGGGAGAGTAAGGAAGAAAGGACATCATGTTCACTGTGAGAACCAGTAAAAAGGTGATGGTAGCAAAGGACTGGTGATGCTGTTAGAATGGAAGAATTTCTGGAGTCCAAATACAAGAAAGAGTAAGCTGGAAGGTAGGATGTGTTTGTTGGAAGGGGAATGCATGAATATGAGATTACAAAAGGAGTTGCGTTTTTAGTGACAACCAAGACAACAGTTTAAGCATGAGAATCATTGAGTAGAGGGAGGTGGGGCACAAGACAAGAAGAGAAGAGTTTGAAGAACTGAGAGGTCAAGGTGCTGGAATGACCATTTATGAGTAAAAGTTAAGACAGGACTAGCAGATATGTGTCCTGCCCTCAAGTCCAGGCCATGAGACAAAGTCAAAAGATTTTATTGCATAATATGAAAAGTGCTATGATTTGAAAAGTGCAAGGTAAGGGGGATACAAATGAAGGACACCTAAATCCAGCCTTGCAAGTTAGGAAATCTGCCTGAAGGAAAGAGATTTAAGTCAGGGTTTTGAAGAACAAATCCAACTATTGAGGTAAAGAGAGAGGAAGGAAGCACTCCAAGAAGTGGGAACAGTATGTACAGAGGGATAAAACACAGAGAGGAGACATACTGAAGTACCTAGGGAAGATCGGTTACCCCAATCAGCATGGCCAACTCCAGTGGCCATGGGAAAGGATGGAAGATGAATTTGGGAAGGTGAGCTGAATTGAATCATCGTGTAGGGCCTTACAGCCATGTTATGGGAGCAGCAGAGAGGTATAGATGGAATGGGGAAGAGAAATGCTTAATAGATAGTGGCATTTGAGCTGGATCCTGTTGTCCATTACCTATGGCTGTGTACCCAATTGCCCCAGAACTTACTGAGTTAAAATAGCATATATTTATTTTCTCATAGTTTTGAGGGCCAGGAGGCCAGACATAACTGAGTTCTTCAATCTAGGGTCTTTTAGAAGGTCAGAAATAAGATGTTGGCCAGTGCTGCAGTCATCTGAGTCTCAACAGGGGACTTGCAGGCTCATTCTCGTGGCCATCAGCAGGCTTCACATTGTTGATGGCCTTTGACCAGAGACATCAGTTTCTTGCCACGTGGATTTTACCATCGAGTACTTCATGGCATGGCAACCGACTTTCCTACAGAAGTAACCACAGAAGTAACATCCTATCACTTTTTCCATATTTTATTTATTAGAAGCAGCAAATCATTAGATCCAGCCACACTCAAAAGGAAAGCGTTGCAACAGGCCAGAAATACCAGGAGGCGGGGCCACTGGGGGCCACTCCAGGGACTGCCTCACACTGTCCTGAGGAAAGGATTCAGGAGTCTTTCAGAGTTGACGGCACAGAATTTGAAGGAAGTAGAAATAACACAGGAAATAATGATATGAAGGTATGAAATACCCTATGTGTTCCAAGTGGTACAGGATACTGCTCCTAAGGTAGGCTGTGAGTGGAGCTCCTTCATGCTATGCGGAGAAGTTTGGTCTTTACTCTTTGTATCAAGAGATCCTTTGAGGGCTTGTATATAGGAAATACTAGTTTTTGATCTTTGATGGTTGTGTAGGGGACAAGTGGGACAAGGTACAGCGATATCCCATATCCTCTCTTCTCACACATGCATAGCTTTCCAATTATACCTACCCACTGCCGGAGATAGGATCTGAAAAAAGCAGTGAAGGGATGAGGAGGCCAGAGCCCAGACAGTGGCAGTGAGCATGGCAAAGGGGATCAGGTCCGGAGAATGTTTGGACAATAACTAACAACTCTCAGAGAGTCTCCTGGGAGTGCACGGGGGTACCAGGTGATTTGGAAGTCCTCCACTGAGGTTGCTGAGGGTTTCAGCTCATTCAGTTAGTAGAGCATGAGTGAGACACTGCTCCTTGTCAGTGGATGAGAGTCAATCCTGGCATCCACAGCTTTCACCTGTGAATTTAAAGCACATATTTGTAGTTCTAGTTGCTGACAGTAAAGAGCTATTTAGTTCATTATTTTTTCTATAAAATACTTCTAAAATACATTTTTTTTCAGCACAATCTCCTCTCCCTCCACACATATATAGGCTTCCAATTAGCAGCACCTGCCCACACAAGTTGTAGATTTGTTGCAATTGATAAATCTACATCAACACATCATTTTCACTCAAAGTTCCTATTTTACATTAGGGATCACTCTTGGTATTGCTCATTCTGTGCATTTGATCAAGTGTATAAGGACATGTATTTAAGTTTCTTCCTTGCCTGTTAGATCATTTTTCACTACTGCAATGAAAGATCTGAGTCAGGGTAGTTTACAGACAAAAGAGTTTTATTTTGGTTCATGGTTCTGAAGGTGCAGGGTGTATTGGCCACAACTGGTGATGCAGAGTCCCGAGATGGTGAGACAGAGAGTGTGTGTATGTGGGCATGTGTATTTGGTCGCTGTCCCTCTTCTCATAAAACCACCAGGTTTCAATCATGAGGGCTCCACTGTAGTGAAATTATCTAATCCTAACCACTTCCCAAACTCTCCACCTCCAAGATCGACCATAGTCATATTATTTTTATCCTCTGAATACCTGACAGTAGGAATTCAATTTTAATGCTTGAAATCTTGGGAGACATTCAGATCAGATCCAAACTATAGTAATGTTTCCATGACTTGAAACTCATCTCTTTTTAGTGCTGAAGAATGTTCCATTATCTGGACGTCCCAGTTTGTTTATCTGTTTATCTACTTTTGGGTGCTTCCCAGTGTTGACAGTTATGAGCACACACTGACAACACCAGATGCTGGTGGGGATGTGGAGCCACAGGAATTCTCACTTTTTGCTGGTGGGAATGCAAAATGGCACAGCTACTTTGGAAGACAGTTCGATGGTTTCTTACAAAATTAACTTACTCTTACCATACAGTCCCACAGCTGAGTTCTTTGGTATTTACCCAAAGGAATTTATAACTTAGGTTCACACAAAAACCTGGACATGGATATTAATAGAAACTCTATTTAAAGCATCCCCTCTGTGAAGAATTCCATTCAGAGTGTGATGGGGAACACAGGCTATAAGGTTTACTCCTTGAAGAGCTCTCAGTTTAGTTCCAGGTAAGAAGTGACATGGTGAGATTTAGGACACTGACTCTGAGGGCATTTTTACTCTGAGGTGAGATGGGGAGAGAGAGAGAGACACTCCATGTGCTCCAGTTCTGTGGCAGCAGCAATCTGACTTCTCCATGGGGCTTTGAAGAATACTGAACCTTCCCAGGATGCTCTGCATCGGCTTCTTTTGGGTAAACAAGCTCTTTTGCCTTTCCTGTACACTTCAGAGCAGCCTCCCAGAATTTCTGGGTCAATTAGTACCACTCAAAGAAGGTTCTGGGCCTCAGGTTGCCACATGGGTAAGGCAGGGTTTCCTGTGCATTGACCCAGTAATGTTAACCCATAGTGCCTGTCACTGTGCAGTCTAGGGCAGTTTGTGGTACCATTTTTCTAGAATTTCTGGGAAAAAGTAGAATCAGTTTGAAGGGTGAGTGCAAAGTGGCTTCTCTGTGCCAGAAATAATGGGTACTGAATACTTACCGGTGCCGTGTGATTGCTTTGCACAAGCTACCTCATTCAGTGCTTTTAATGACCCTGGAAGGTTGGTGCTAGTGCTATTACCTCTTTTTTCATGTGGGAAACAGACTCAGAGAAGTTAAGTAACTTACTCAATGCTGTACAGTAAAAGGCAGATGCAGGTCCCTCTGACTTTAATGCTCACATTCTAATCACAATACTATACCTTCCTGTTTCATGCTCTTACTATTGTTTTTTAAATCAGCCTTGTCTCTGATATTATTTGTCAGAGGGTCATTTTTCCTGTATTGCTGTGGTAAATAGACCAGTCTCATTCCTTGCAGGCTTTAAGTTCACATTTAATGCTGACCCACCTGGAAATCATTGTAGTGTATATACATTTCATTTGATTTTAGGTTTGCTCTTTTGGTCACAAGCCAAAATTAGAGTATCCTTAGGCTGCTCAGGTAAAGCTGAGCTCAGTGTAGAGAAACTTGGAGTAGGGTAGAGAAAGGGACCTCTAAGCAGTCCAAGGAGAGATCTGTAAAGGGCTGGATCTTAGAGAGACTACATCAGATCCAAATGGCCTTTGCTCGGTAAGATGTGTTCAATAAAGCAGTTGTATGGTCAGCTATCCTTGAAAGGGACTAGCAGCAACTCTCCTGCTGGGCTTAAGTAAGGTTTGCTGGGCTACTCAAGGGATATAGCAATAGCAACACCTGGGCTCCACACTTGGGGGACCAATCTCTGACTCTCCCATGCATCTTCTGCTTAGACTCTGAGCTTGTCCTCAGTGGCTGCAGGACAAATGGGGCATAAATGTGTCAGTGCACATGAGCACACATTCCTGTGTGGTCATCCCACATCTGTTCCCATGAAATGCCACCAGAGAGTGACAGCTGCCTCCAACAGGCCTGGTGTGTGAGTCTCAGGGCATTGGATTTCCTAGAAATTGAAATGCCAATAATGAACAGCACGTGGAAGATCTGGGTTCAAGTATTGATTCTGTCCCAGAGGGTAATTTGGGACTGATTCTTAACTTTTCTAGGACTTGGTCCACTGGTCTGTAAAACAAGGGGGCTTGGATCAAGGTTCTTTCTAGCACTTGAGTCCTGTGAGTTGCTAAGTTGGTCCCAAGGTCCCGAAGAAAGAGAAATGCTGACATCACATTCTTTGCCTCTTGGAGTTCCTGAGAAGTCTAAGTAGGTGATGCTTTAATGGAGAGTTTTCTAGAGGGGACAGAGTCTTTCTCAGGGTTTGAGTAGGGCTCTTCCCTCTTTGCTTACTCTGAAGACACTTAGATGTGAAGTCTAGCATGGCCACCTGAAGCTTGAGGTGTGGGGAGTGAAGATGCCGAGGAAGAAGGAGCACATGGGATTCGCCCGTCACCTGGCCACGCACCAGCTCCCCACTCACCTTCACTCACCTGCTCTATTTGATCTGTGGATCCTAAGCTGTATGCCTGCTTTGGCTCTGAAATGAAATAAGTGATTTATTTTACTCCAGTTGAATGCAGAAGGTTGCTTAGTGTAAGTAATAAAGCTCTAGGTAGAAACCACTGCCCTGGATCTCCCACTACACATGCTGGGAGTTTGAGACTCGAGCTCAGCTTTTTGAACCAGTCTTTGTTTTTGGTTTCACTTTTTTAAAAACAATTTTTTTTTTTTTTTTTTGGAGACAAGGTCTCACTGTATAGTCCAGGATGGCCTTAAACTTACTATGTAGCTAGAACTGGCCCTGGACTAGCAATCCTCCTGCCTCAGTCTCCTGAGTGCTGTGATTTTCCAACTTAGTTTTAGTTCTGACTCACCAAAGATTCTAGGGCAAGTTGATGAGACTGTCTGTAATGAGAGCCTCACATTTGCCTTATTATAAAATTAGCATATGTTTGTTGGAGAACATTTTAGAATTAACAGAGGGGAACCGAGGAAGGAAGCTATGGAAAAAAGACATAGTTTTATATGAGGGTATTCATAAGATCGTTTAAAAGTCGATACTACTAAATGCATTAACTGGTGAGAGAGAACAGTTGATATTCATATGATCAGATCAATCCTACATGTCTTTATCTGTCCATCCAAACAGCCCCCTTAATGGTAATAATATACAATGTTGCAACCACTGTAAAATTCCAACCATCTAAATTCCAAAACCTATAATTTTACAGTATAGGATATGTTGTTGTTGTTAGTTGAATCCTTTAGTTTTTTTGTTTCTCTTAAGTATGACCATTCTTTTATCCTTTATAGGCTTCACTCTGAACTATTTAGCTTGATTATATTAGACCTGATATTATGGGTAGTTATTTCAATGATAACAAGAGGTACTCTAA
>RJWM01026844.1:0-27572 GCA_004363535.1 Dasyprocta punctata
CTTATAAAAGTAGAACAATGTACTTAGATGGGAAATCTTATAAAACACCTACCCATTAGCAGCTTGATAGACCAACTACAAGAAAGATTACTTTTAAATACAACTAGAATCATACCCAGCACTGTGATACAGGCATAGGCAACCCATTCTGCACAGGCAAAATTTTAGGTGTGTTCTTCCCACTCATGCATTTCAAAGTGGGTGAAACTAGGTCTTCCCAGGGAAGATTCCTTTATCCATCAAACCACCGTATCCTCTGTGAAGAACCCTAGAAGATTCCTAGACACTGGAAGAGGGGTCTCCTGCTTTGATCACTAAAGATCAAAGGTCAAGAGTGAAACACCTAGAATTTATCCTAAAATTGCTCCCATCTTGCTATGTGCCCTCGGCAACCTACTTAATTTCCCTGACACTCAGTGTCTACATCTGAAAAATGCAGATGCGTTAGTTCATGTTTCTGTTGCTATAAAAATACCCGAGGCTGAGTACTGTAAGAAGTAAAGAGGATCATTTGGTGTCTTTGGGGTCTTGAAGGCTGAAAGTCCACCATTGGGTGGCCCTATCTGTTCAACCCCTGGTGAGGACCCCCACCATATGTCACTTCAGGGCAGTGGCATCATGATAGAAGTGTGAGCAGAGTGGAGCGGTTACGTGGTGAGACAGGAAGCCAGACACTGTGGGGAAGCAGCCTGGAACTTGTGCTGGAACTTGCTCAGTAAGAACTACCATTCCCAGAGACCAGCATCCTTCCCTGCTGTAGGCAGTGTTCTCAGTGACCTCAAGAGCTTCTACTGGGCCCCACCTCTTAAAGATTCAGTCATACCCTCATGGTAGATCAAGCTTCCATCATATGAACTCTTAGGAGATAAGTCCAAACCAGGCCTTTCTTCCCTGCCCCTGGCCCAGGTTCAGGTCATCACCAGGCAAGTTGTAAACATTCCATTTCACCCCCACCAGCCCCAAAGTTTAACTTCGTTCCAGTGTCTAAGTGCACGTCCAGAGCCTCATCCTAGATTCAGATGACCCTTCAATAGTTACTTGTAAAAATAAACGAACCAGGTTATCTATTTCCAAGATGCATTGGTGAGACGGGATAAGGAAAACATTCCTATACCAAAAGGAAGACATCAGAAGTAGAAAGGCGTAATCAGCCCTAGCAGGGTGGACATCAAACCCCAAATCTCCAAGTCCGGGATCCTGTGCACCCTGCCAGCACAGATGGGCTGTATACGTCACCAAGAGGGGTGGGCTCCCGAGGCCCTTGGGCAGCCCCACCCACCCCCACGGCTTCGCTGGTCCAGGCCCTCTGGATGCTCTCTGGGGCTGCACACTGATCCCGGCGTCCTTTCCAGCTGACACTGTGTGGTGCTAGTGACTCTACCTTCCTGGGGTCCCAGCTGCAGCTCCTGTTCCGTAGCTTCTTGAAGCATTCTAGTGGAGAGCTCTCCTCTCCTATGGCTCCACGCCACAGCAGACCACTGTCCAGCTTCCCAGATCTCAGTTTTAAATTGTGGAAACCATGATGACCTTCAGCTCTTGCTGCTGCATGCGCGCCTGTAGAATCAGCCCCATATGAAGGTGACCAAGGCCTGCAGCCTCCATGAGTCATGCATAGGCCACTGGAAACATGGTCAAAACAACCACAGAGAGCTTCACCATAAAGCAGGCCAGACCCTGAGGTGGCACTGAGCCCTTGGGGAATATCTGAGGCCCGTTGCTTGGAATCATTCTACCCTTCTAGGACCCATGAAGGTTTCTGAGATGTGCTTAAGACCTTTTCTCACTGTCTTGACAACTATCATCCATGCTAACATCTTTCTTTTCCCCTTCTGCTTCCCTTCTCCTCTCCCTCCTTCCCTCCCTCCTTTACATGAGCAGGCTGTGATTTTTCCAAGTATCTCTGCTTTGGTTCCTTTTGCTCTCCAATATCACTGTAAATTCACTGAAACTGACCAGCAATACTCTTACCAGAGCTTGGATGCCTTATTGTTTAGAACTTTCCTCTGTCGAATATTTCAGAAGCATACTCTTAAATTCTGCCTTCCATGAAGCTGTAGGACTTAGATATGGGTTGGCCAATTTTGCTACTTTATCACAAGGAAGCCCTTTTCTCTAGTTTCCAATCTGTCTCATGGTCTTCAGAACCTTTACCAGAATCACCTGTAATGATCTTCTTATGAAATTCTAGACCTTTTCTAGCTTGCACAAACCCTCCAATCTCTGCCAATTACCCAGTTTCCAGAGCCAATTCCATATTTTCAAGTATAACTGTAGCAGTGACCTCATTACTCAGTATCAGTTGTTGGGTATTACTCTATTTTCTGTTTCTATATCAAAATACTTGATGCTGGGTACTTTATGCAGAAAAGAAGTTTATTTTCCTTACATGGCAGCCAGGAAACAGACAAGGTGATAGAGCCTAAGAGTAAGGGTCTGGAAACAAGATATAGTCCACAAGGTCATGCTTCTTCAACTAGCATCCACTTCCTACCAGCCCAAACAGCTTCAAGCTCATCAGTGGACTAACCTGTTGATGAGGTTAGCCCTCGTGCCCTCATGATCCATTCGCTTTCAAAAAGCCCATCTTTGAGGGACATTGCAGATCCAAACCATTGCAGTTCTGTTTTTATCCTGTACTCAGTGAAAAATAGAATGCTCCGAGCTTATTACCTGAAACTGTAGTTATTAAATATTACTATGCACAAGAGTCACCCGGAGAGCTTGGACTGCAGCCCCCACCCCCAGGGCTCCGAGGCATTATGTCCTAGGGTTCTCCAGAGAAACTAATGCTGCTGGTCTGGGGCCCGCACTTGCAGAACAACTAATGACTAGAATTAAAGTCCATGTGCATTTGCTGCTGCAAAGCTTAGTTTGTTCTGAAAAACTCCACGGGCTTTAATGCAGGGTGCTTGGTCTCCACGCAGCAAAGTAGTTTTGAAGGCCTCATGGCTGTTTTGGATTGCCAGTTGCCATACAGTAAAGTGGGCTAAGACAATATGAATCACTGTTGCAGTGAGCCCATTATTTAAGCAGAAAGAGTGGTAATTTCTTTGACTGGTAGTGTTATTTTTGTTGGCAATCTTAGTGTCTTCTGCTGTCTCATCATGGGCCCCTTTTCAAAGAAACTCTCCCGTGATGTTTATTTTTCACTTATTTTTTTTCCAGGTTTCAAGACAATTTTTCACTTATTTTGGCTAGTGTTAGTTTGCAAGATTATCAAAATTGCAACTGGGACAAGTTTGCAGTGTATGAAAGAGGTGTGGATAGAAGCGGTACATAAAATAATGGATGGCCCAAGCATGAACTGAAGTAAGCGTCAGGTTCTGATGTAAAAGCCTGGCATCAGATGCAGCTGTACGACTGAAGAACATCCACACACCTGGCACCACGAGCTGTCACCAGAGGCAACTTGTCACTTGCCACTCACTGAGAGGGATTGGATACGAGTCTGCAAGCAGCTGACTTATTTTGCTCTCTGTGCAGTTAAACCTCTCTGCTGATGTGACTCCCAGTGCCTCAGCTCCCCCTCAGACAGCCAGGCATTCGATTTTCAGAAGGATCAGGCAACCAACGTCCTCACGCGCACAACTCATAGTAGGGTTTGAGTGCAGGTGAGAACCTAATGCTGCCGCTGATCTCACAGGAGGCAGAGCTCAGGCAGAAATGTGAGAGACGGGGAGCAGCTGTGAATACAGAAGAAGCTTTGCTTGCTTGTCTGCTGTTGACCTCGTGCCATGCGGCCTAGTTCCTAACAGGCCACACCTGGTCCTGACCCATGGCCCAGTGGGCGGGGACCTCTGCTCTAGAGAAGCAGAATCTGGGTATAGATTTATACTGTAGTGTCAGGCAGGTGGTCTTTGAGGGACTGAGGGTCTTGAGCAACCTCCTGTCCACCCCAACCCCCCATCTCTGAGTTTGTCACCTTCACTCTGAAGAGGGATGGAGAGGTGAGATGAGTGGCCCAGAGCCGAGGGCCCCCAGCAGGGAATGAGGAACTCAGGTTCCACGCAGGAAGAAGTGAGAAGTGAACGTAATGCCAGGCAAAGTTTTATTTGTGTGGCTGTGAATGCAAGGAACAGCTGCCAGACAATGGGATGCCCTACAAGGCAGGGGGAATTCCGCCAGAATTCTTAGGGGTCAGGGGACCCCTGTGTTCACTGGGGTAGGCTGGTTTCTTAAAACAACTTTCACTGATTGGTGTAATCTAGACCACTCAGGGTCTTAGCCTTTATGTGAAACCACTCAGACTGCTTCAAAGCTCAAGGGCATCTAAGGACAGCTGGGGACGTGACCCTGCTTGTCTAGCGCAGGCGCACAGTGGGATACAGTGATGTAACCATGACTCAGCACAGGTAAACCCATGCGCTGGTTACAGAAGTCTGGAAGAATGTAAATATGAGCTAACAACCCATATAAGAATTATACAATAAAGATGCGGCGGCTCTTGAGCTCTCATACTCTTGGGTTCTTGCTCTCGCTCCATGCTGCCGGCTGTTGTTACTGATGTCTTGCACATGTGTGTTCTTTAACCTTGGGATCTCACCCTTGGTCTTGGTTACTTTTCTTTCATTGCTGGGACAAAATACTCGACACCCAAAATTAAGGAAGGAAAGGTTTACTTAGCTCACAGTATGTGAAGGTTTCTGTCCATAATCAGCTGGTTCCAAGGAGGGGTGGCGTGGCACTGGGGCACCACTTCCAGGCAGCAGAAGATGGCAAAAGCAGTAAGAGCAAAAAGTGGCAAGCCTCTTTTCCTCCCTTATATTGTAAGCAGGCTGTGCCCCTTGGGTGGGTGTAGCACTCACACCATCTCCCTGACCTCCTCTTGCACAGGATGAAGATGTTTACAGAGTGAAGACCCTAGCCCCCTGCTGAGTCCCCTAGTTAACTTCTAAACTTCTCAAATTGACACAATGGACAATGTCCTAGAGAGGGAAGGGCATGTCCTTTACAGCCCAGGATGGAGAACTGCTGAGTTACTTAGTTAAGCTTCAAGACTTCTCATGTTAACACAATGTATTAACCATAACACCCTTGAAATCCTCTCTTGGGCTCCCTGAGTGGCTAACATCTGGCACAGTCAGCAGGAGATTGAGGAGAGTGGTCCCTACCCGAAGGCAAGCGAGAGCCTCAGGGAATGGCTGAAAAGGAACCCTGGCCTCGCCATGGCTGCCTGTAGCCACCTTCTTGGCAGCTTGGAAGGCCCCAGAGGATTGGGAAACAATCTGTTTGGAGCCCAGGGATGTCTTGCAAGCTTTGGAAGCAATAGACAGACAAATTTCTCCCCCTCACTGTGAGACAGTGGGGTGGGTGGCTTGGCTGTTTTTCACTCTCTTCTGCTGCATGAATCAAGAGGTGAATGGCATTGTCCAGCAAGTAGACCAGCTGTGACAGATAGAGGAGGATCTTGAGCAACATCTCACTGCTTCAGAGCTCAGGATGCAAGGCATGGGGAGCACTGCATCCTCCAGAAATGTCTCCAGAAGTGTCCATCCTCATGTTTGAGAAAACCCCCAGGAAAATCCCCTGGTTTTGCATGCTAGGTCAGCTATTCATCAAAAAGAGGAGGTGGAGGAACCTTAACCCAGGAAGGAGGACTGGGAGGGCTGTCTACCTCCACCAGTGCAGAGCACACACGACTTATATAACCATGGAGCTGCAGGCGCTGACAAAACAATTAAAGCCGAAGGTGGGTGAAGCAGTCCCTGTGTGGCTCCTACAGCTGTGAGACAATGGGGCTAACATGCAGTTAAGCCCACAGGAAATGTCCCAAATAGCCAGCATAGTCAGCTGAGCCAGCACCGCCTCTACGAGACAGGTTCAGCAGGATGTGCAGAGGACGGCCCCAGAAGCAGATGATCAGACTGTGATAAGTTGGTTGATGGCAGCGGGTCACCTGGTTGGGGAGAATCCAGGTGACCTGATGGAGTGAGTCACTAAATGGACAACCTCTCTGGACTTGGTAACTGTGCTGGGTGAAATGGGCACACCACAAATGACATTCGCACTGCAGTCCTGTAGCCCAGATGAGGACCTGCTGACAGCATGCGTGAAGGACGTGGTCCTGGTGAGAGGCCAGCTGGCATATTTGGGTCAGTGGTGGCCCTGCCAGCCCCCTTTACAGATCGCCCAATCCATGATGCTCTGGATGCCTTGGCCAGGCTGGGAGATGTGGCAGTGAAGCCAACGTAAGGCGAGATCCGTAAAAACAGTGCCAGCAAAGAAGAAAAAGAAGGGAGGCCTCGGCTGAGCAGGGCCATCCCCCTAAGGATAGGCTGTGGAGCCACCGAAGGTCGGTTGATGCTAAATGTGGATGGACCTGCCGGCTGCCGGCCCAGCCGCAGATAAGATAGACGGGCAGGCTTTGGATGTGCAGCTGACTGGAGGCCGTTATGCCCTGAGCAGCAATACCAGTCCCTAGACCAGGGCCAGAAGTCCGAAACAGCCCTGGTGAAGCAGGAAGAAGTGACGCTGTCCTCCTTTTACCCCAGTTAGAAGCCAGACCAAGGTACCTGGCCCTTGGGGGAGCGGGTCCCAGGAGACCAGTGACCACATGTGGTATTGACTATTTATTGGTTCCCAAAAATGCAGAACATGTACTAGTGTTGGTGGATATTGGAGCCAAGTCAGCACTAATACACAGCAACCCAGACAGTTTGACAGGACCCACCGCATACACAGAAGGGTATGGAGGCCCGGGTGACTGTGGGTATCAGACACTTGCCCCGACACCTGTATGATGCTTATGTTTCCCCAGTTGCTGAATACATACTGGGCGTGGACACTCCGACTGCTTGGCTTGACATCATGCAGGGAGTTCATTCTAGTTGTGAATGCACGTGGTAAAAACCCTGGTCTGAGGCTATCCACACCACACACCACTGACTCCCCCAAAGGTCACAAGGGTTGTGTGCATGCAACAGCATCAGCTGCCTGGAGGTCACCAAGCAATGGGACAGACTGCCTTGAAATTAGAAAAACCTTCAGGATAACCCTTCAGTATGACCCTTGCAGAAGCCATATGTGTCATGGCAAATGATTGTAAAGTCTCACCCTAGGCTGACAGTCAGGACCAACTTGCCTTCACCTGGCGGGGGATGGGGGTGGGGGGGTAAGCAACGGACCTTCCAGATATTGCCACAGGGCTATTTGCATAGCCCAGCCTTGTGCCATGGCCTGGTGGACCAGGACCTGGCCACCCGGGCCAAGCCACACTCTGTGTCACTGTTTTGTGTTGATGATCTATCAGCCTCTGATTGCATCGTAGATTTGAAAACAGCCATGCATAATCTGAAGGAAGCCTTGCTGGCATGGAGGGGGGCCATGGACAAAGACAAGGTCCAGGGAACTAACTTGTCTGTCAGATTTTGGGGTGTTATATGGTCAGGTAGGACCAGAACCATGACAGTTACAGGTCTATAGGATTTTGGTGAATGTATTGCACCTAGCTACCCTGCTGTGCCCTTTACACCAGGTGGCCACAAGGGGCACAGCCTGGGGCTGGACAGATACAGCGAAAGCTGCTTGCTGGAGAGATGCAGCAGAAGCTGCTTTTCAGAGCTCAAAGGGGGCTGTTGCACAGGTGCAAACCCTACGAGTCATTGCCCCTACCCTGCCATTTATCCTAACCGTCAGTGTGGATGATACTAGATCTGGAGGTAGGTCCTCAGGCCAAAACAGGGGAAGTGGAAGCACCCTGTTGGGTTTTGGCCACAGTTGGGAAAGGGAACCAAGAGCTGGCATTTCCTGGTTGAGAAATGCCAGTGCTGTACGCTGCTCTGCAGGCCTGTGAGGAGTCACAGGACAGATGGAGGGCCCGGGTACAGACGTGGACAGCCTGTCACAAGAGTAGAGTCACACAGACCCCACCTTCATGCATTGGGGGATGTTCCTCCAACAGCAGCCTCTTTCTTGGCTAGCCTGTTGGCAGTCAAACTGGCAATAGTTTTGGTACCCAAGATGTTCATGGCCCAAGAACCCATCTGGGAGGATGGACTACAGGACTTGACCCCTAGTCCCTACACACACACACACACACACACACACACACACACACACACAAAGACAAAGAAGAAAGAGGGACCTCTGGCCAATGCTGAATATACTGATGGGTCTCGCCATGACCCAACCCTGCAATGGACAGCAGTCCAGTGCTCTGGTTTGAAACCAGAATAGGCAGGTGGAGCCAATTGGCAGAGTTTTGGACAGTGTGATTGCTTGTGATGCATAAAAAAGCCCCTACATGTGTATATGGACAGCTGGGCCATCTTGAGGTACTTGATGCTCTAGCTGCCAGCTTGGGCAGCTCAGGAATGACAGATAGGGCACTGTCCCCTGTGGGGTGACAACCTATGGTGAGACATATGGGAGCTTGGCCAAAAAGCTGACTATGTAGGGTATCATGGTTCAGGACATAGCCCCTCCTCTCACCAGGAAAAGACTTAACAGAAGCCTTGACTAGGCATTGCAATGGCTGACTGCTAGGAATAGCACCCGACCAGAAAACCTGACTGCTGATGGTGCTAGGAATAGCATCTAACCAGGGACAAGGACCATAAACTTAGCCTTCCAGGTTGAAGCCCTTGCTCAGTAATACATGGCCCAAGTCTTGACTCTTATGTGCCAGGCTTTGATGTTGCTTAAGGACGAAACTATTCAAATTTTTAAAAAGTGGTTTTGCAGAACCACGTGATTCTTGATTTGTTCAGTACAAGTACTGGTGCCCTGTTACATATAGAATGTTACATTTACATACCCCTGACCTTTGAGGAGGTGGGATGTGAGGAAGCACTCAGACTGCATCAAAGCTCAGGGGTGTATAAGAACACCTGGGGACATGAGCCCACTTGTCTAGCACAGGAGCACGGTAGGATACAGTGATGTAACCATGGCTTAGCACAGGTAAAGATGCATGTGCTGGTTACAGCACCACGTAAGAATGTAAATACGAGATAACAACCTGTATAAGAATTATACACTAAAGATGCAGGTGGCTCTTCCTGCTGTGCTCTTGTGCTCTTGTGCTCTGCTCTGCGCCATGCTGCCTGCTGTTTTGCTGATGTCTTGCACATGTGCATTCTTTAACCTTGGGACCTCACCCTTGAAAATTTCCCTTACGCCCCCTGAGCAGGCTGACATAGATAAAGACAGGATGAGCACAGGAGACCTAAAAAAAAAAAAAGAGACCTTGAGAGTGGGGTGGTGAAGGGGACTCCAGGGAGCATTCAGCTTGTCTGCTCCCAAAAGCAGCAGAAAGAACAAGCTCATTGTGGACAGGAGACCTCAGCCAGGTACCTGTGTGCCTTAGGTCCTTCCCTGCTCGTGGTCCTCACTCCCCAGAGTGGACAAAGCCTGAGACAGGAGGCAGCAACTCTGACAGCATTTTCCACCCAATCATCTTTATTCACTTTGCCAAACAACACCCCAGAGAACACTTCGCACTCCACCCAGGCAGCTCTTCCCTCCCACCCCACCCCCTCCCCTCACCTCTCCATGCCCCACAGCAGCTGGGTCAGAGCTCTGAGGGGGGACCTCTGAGGGGTACAGGACACAGCCAGGGTGAAATCTGCTAAGCCCCACCTGAGAATGGGTACCCCAGAGTCTGCCCACCAACTCTACAGTTTCAGTGTCTCTTCCTCCTCCTATGGGAGCCTAACTTGCTACACCTCTGCTTCTTAGGCCGTGAAGGTGGAAGTGGCCCCTGAGCCAAATCTTGCCCTCGAGAGACCTTGCAGGAAGGCCCTCGGCGGGACACCTTTTCCACAGGATCTGAGTCTCCCATTGGGATTTGCTTCTTGGACCTGGCAGGTGAAGGGAGGCCAGGGCTGAGGCCTCCTCCCTGGGGAGGTGAGGCCTGGGGTGCTGGACCATCGGGGCTGAGGGGGCCTACATCAGGGCCAGGGCTCTGGGGCCATTTCCAGGGCAGCAGCTGGCAAGGGGAGGCCAGGAGGAAGGACAGGCTGGAGAAGTCCCCCTCATCATCACTCAGGCTGGATGCTAGCTCACATGGTCCCCAAATAGGAGAAGCTCCTCTGAGGCCCAGGGCACATTGGGGTGCCAGGTCCTGGGAAAGGGCACTGGGGATGGAGGTCCACAGGGGAGCAGGGCTGTGTTGCCTGTGCAGGACAGCAGGAACCTCAGGCCCCAGAAGTTCTTCATCAGGGTCTCTACATCTCTTAAGCACCTGAGAAGCTGTTGGAGTGGGGCAGGTCTCCTTATTGACCCTTTGATTGGGGTCACAGTCATCTCGCTCTGCATCTTGGTGGGCATCAGATCGGGGTACACCTGGGCTCCGAGGTCTGCACACACCTCCCTGCACCTTGGAGCCCAGGAGGCGCTTCTCCACCAGCTGCAGGAGGAAGCAGGCACTTGCTGAGTCTGCCCCAGGCGTGAAGAGGACTCCTTCCAGCTCTGCACCTCAGCCCTCCCACTGTCCAGTCTCCTCCCTTTCTGCCCCCATGCGCATCCCCCAGCTGGTGCAGCCCGCCTCTAGGAGGCAGCAATTCCCGGCAGGGTCAGGCTGGACAATGTCACATGGGCCTGGTGCACAGGGTCCCTTCCTCATCCTGATGACCTACCTGGTGTCCTTCCCTCCCTGGTCTACCTGATGTCCCTCTTGCATATCTGTCCGGTGTCCTTCTGTCACTAGTCTCCCTCTTCCTGCATGCTCCCCTCTTCTGCTTGGTGCCCCTTCCCTTGGGTCAGCCTGGTGCCCCTGCCCTCGTTGTCCTGGTGTCCCTCTGTCTCCTGTTCACCTGGTGTCCCTCTTGCCCCTGGTCTACCTGTTCAGGAATGAGTCCATGTTCCTCTTCTAGCGCCTGTCCTACAGCCAAGATGATGTCCTTCTCCATGTCTGCAGATTCTGCTTCTTCCAGGAATTGGGGGTTGATAATGGGCTCCACCTGGATCAGAAGAAGAAACCATGAGAACCATAAGTGTTCTTGGTAAAAAGGAACTCCAAGTCAAGGGGAAGCCCAGGAGAAGCAGGAAGCATTGCCCAGCTCATTCTGGTCCACACCTTTTTAATCCTGTCTGCCAGGTGTACTCACATACTCAGACACATTCTCATGATGCGATGCAAGCACACATACACAGATGCACATGCATGCATACATGCACACGGAGAGACAGACACTGAGGAAGAGAGAGAGAGAGAGAGAGAGAGAGAGAGAGAGAGAGAGAGAGAGAGAGAGACTCAGCTGAGTAGTTAAGGAATCGGGCTAATTTCCAAGAGTTGGGATGCTGTTCCTGGAATCTTAAGGACACCCCGCCCCCAGCCCCTGCACACCTTGGAGACAAAGTCTTCCTGGGAGCAGAGCTCATCACAGTAACTCAAGAGAGCCGCATCTGGGTATATCTCATCCTCTTCCTGCTGCTGGGCCTCTTCCTGCTTTTCCTCAGGCTCCCCCATGGCCAGGAGGTGACGGTCCTCCAGCCAGTCCATAGTGTCTATGTATTCCCTCACGGCGTCAGCAGGGATGTCATCAGGCACCTCGGTCTCTTGGGACTGTGGGCATCTGTGTGCTGGTGGGCAGGCAGCCTGTGCCTTGGATCCCGTCTCCCTGGGGGTGCTCACTAGAATGGGGAGGGAGAGGTGCATGGATGTGGCTCCTGCTAAACCCCGGTCCCAGAGGGGAGAGCAGGGCTCGGAGGACCTTGTGTCACCCTGGATGGCCTCAGAACCCCTGAGGGGAGACTCTGCATGAGGCGGAATGTGGAAACAGTCACGTGGGAGGTCATGTAGAGCCTCTGAAGTGCAGGCTACTCTCCCGAGCAGATAGTGGGGGCAGACATTGCAACACCAATCAATAACTCTCCCTGTTCGAGACCAAGGGATGCAGAAATCCCAGGCTCTGGGGAATATTCTGCTTTCAAAAGCAAATATCCCATCCCAATTTTAATCCAGGCAGATGTGGGACAACAGCCTCCCTCTAACCCCTCGGACCTCGGCCTGGTCCTCTGGGAGGCGGTGGCGAGCCCTACCTGGGAGCTGCACAGCGTCAGGGGACCTCGGAGGTGGACAGTCCGGGAGCCACCCCATCATCTGCACCCTGGGATCTTCCATCTCTTCAGCAGCCTCAAACCTCATGAGCCTGGAATATGGGGGGACAGGCTGAGCCAGGAGGGACCCCAAGGCCCAGGCCATCAGGGCACCAGGCTGGAGCCAATGGAGATGGGGAGCAGTGACTGGTTGGACTGGCCTAGTCACAGGAGGGCGCTGACCCCAGCGCAGAGCCACAGTTCTGGGCACACCCTGCATCAGCCTCAGGAAACCGAGTTAGCCCCAGGTGACCCGCCAAGCCACAGGAGACCCTTTCAAGTCTGTCCCAGCCTTGCACAGAGCCACTAGCAGGAGTTGACTGCCAGAAGCTGGTCAGGAAGGGAGTTACAGGAGAGGTCACCAGGAGCCCTCTCCCCATCCAGGCTCCCAAGCGGGAACTGAGTGTCCTGGAATGATGTCCCGGGAGACAAGGGCCCAGGAGAAAGTGGGTGCCAAGCAGAGGAGCTTAGGTTCCTCTCCTCTGCGGCCTGTTTTCCTATTTCTCTGCTTGTGTGTTTGTTGGTTTCTTCCTTTAGAACAGATTAGGTTGGCAGAGCAGTCGTGGCGGGGGTGTGTCCTTGGAATACCGGAGAGACTTCCTCTCCTGACCGTTCTCTCCACCCGCCACCCCTTTCTGGGATCTCAGGTTAGAACTTTGTCCCTTTCATGGACAGAGATGGCCCCTTCTTTTTCAACAGGGGACCAGCAGGAAGCTGGTAGCATTTGTGCCGTTTTCTCAGACCCCACTGCTGGAAAAAACCCCATGATCAATGAGGCCAGAGCTCCTGTGACCACCAGACTGAGAACTCCCGGCCCTCCAGGGAAGAGGAGCACCCTGCAGAGGACCAGGTGTGCAGGGGTGGGGTCCATGCCAGTGGACACCCTGCTAACACTGTGAGGGTGACAACCCCCACTGGCACCGTTGTACAGTCCATGGGCTCTGGCGACTCAGGCTGGGGCCCGGGGTCCCCGACTCACCCCTCAGCCACCTCGTAGAACGTCATGCGCTCGTAGTTGCTCATGCGGCCCCATTCCTGAACACCGACACGCAGGCCCTCCTCCACGCTCACAGTCGGGTGCCGGTGGGACAGGGACCGAAGCACTGACCTGTGATTGCTCAGGGTTAGTTGCCGTCCACTACCTCCCCTTCCATTACCAGCTGACCCTGCCCTACACACCCCATGTGCTGTCACCTCTGCCCCAGCACAACACTCTCCCCTAGCGGTCTGACAGCCTCCCAGACACCAGAGCGGGCACCAGGTAGCAATGCCAGTGCTGCACCGGTGACTCTGGTTTCCTTTGCGTCCTCGCTGTTGGTGTTGTCTGCTACGGACAGGATGTGTTCATCCCCCACAGCTCATGTGGTACAGTACGGCCCCCAGTGTGGTGGTGTTTGCAGATGGGTCTTCGGGTGGTAATGAGGGTCAGATGAGGTCAGCAGGGTGGGGCTGTCAGGATGGGATTAGTGCCCTTGTAGGAGGAGGAAGAGACCCCAAAGCTCTCTCAGTCACCTGAGGACACAGGCGAGGCTGTCACCTTCTCAAGCTAGGGGAAGGTCCTCATCACTCACAGAGTCTGCCTTCAGGATTGTGAGGAATGAATGTGGGTGGTTTCAAATCGCCAGTCCAGGGTATTCTGTCCGCCAGGCTGGGCTGACAGGGCCCTGGCACACAGTGACCTGGGACCCAGGGGTAAAGCCTGAGGTGCAGGTTCAAACGGTAGCTCAGGATCAGATGGTGTTAGGGGCCTAAGTGGGCCCCCGTGTGACGGCTCCACCCCCTTGTGTCCTAACCGGAGTTCCCTACAACAGCAGGGGTGGGAACAAGGGTGAGTTTTTCTCTCAGTTTCTACAACTCTTAGCTTCAACACTCATTTTTGTGACCTCTGGGCCATGAATCCACAGGTCTATGCAGGAATATGAAAATATAAGGAGAGCGAGTGTGACATGTTGTCAGAGACCTAAACTCAAATGGTGGCTCCTGTGACACCAGGATCCTACTCTGACCTGAGTCTTGGGCATCACGGTGATAAACTACTGAAAAAGCCATTGGATGCATCAGAGGGCAGCAGTGGTCTCCTGAAAGCAGGTGCTCTTCCTGCCCTGGCAGGACATAAATATTTCTGACTCTGCTACGTCCCCCTCAGCCCTGCCTGCCAGTTCCCCCGCACCCCATCTCCTGTCGCCCTCCTCCTCCCTCGCCTCGGGGCCACAGGGGAGCCCCTGGGTCCCTGGAGGGCACGCACACGAGGAAGCAGGATACCGCCTCCACATCAGGAGTGTGGGGAAGGAGCCTCCGGAGCAGGGTCTTGAAACGCTGCCAGTGCCGGAAGTTCTCGTAGACACTCGGAGACTTGCAGGTGTCCTCTGGCGAGGCCTTGGGCTGGGAAGTGGCCAGGCCGCCCTCCCCGCAGGCCCAGGGTGGCGGTGGCACCTCGCTCACTCCAGGAATGGAGGGGGGCACTGGCGGTATGACTGGGGGACGAAGGCCCCGAGGCCACATCCCGTCATCAGCACGGGTGTCCCCCGTAGCTGGGGCAGGCAGGAAGGTGCTCACAGGCGGAGCGCTGGGCACCAGGGGAGCAGGATGCTGCACCCCCTCCTGCAGGGCCCCTGGGGCGCCCCTGATGGGTGGGTCCTGCGTGACGACAACGCTGTGAGTCAGCAGGGACCCTGCGGGCCTCCCTGCGGCCCTGGCTTGGGCAGTGACGGTGACAGGCCCAGCTCCCTTCAAACCACAGCCTCCGTGGCCTGAAGCCACAGGCGTCTCTGGGAAAGGAGAGAGCACCAGGGGCTGCGGCAGAGGCAGGGGCGCACTCCCAAAGAGGGGTGGTGGCGACTTCCAGTGCAGCTGCTGTACCGGGACTGGGGCAGGTGGGAGAGGGGGCGGGGCCCGAGAAGGAGACACAAGGACACCATCGTTCAAGGTCGTGTCTGGCTGCAGCACTGCGGATGCTGTGGAGAGAAAGGAAGGGAGTGAATGGAGGAGGGAATGGCAGGAGGGGAGCTCTCTTCTTCTTCAGCCGCTGGGAATCAGAGGGTGGATCGCCCCCGTTCTGGGATGAGACTGGAACATGCGGGCAGGAGTATTTCGGCGTTTGCAAACATCATTGGTGAATTTTCATGCTCTCTTCTTCCCATTCAGAATTCCTCCAGCAAGGAGCTTTCTCCCAGGTCACTAAGATTCCCCGACTTCCGCTTGTCCAAAGCACTCAGCTTCCCCTCCCTCTAGGTGCGGTGGTGGTGGAGCAGTGGCGCCCATGCCACAGCCAGCTGTTTGTTATCCCTGAAGGCTCTGAAAGGCTTGCTGTCACTGCGCGGGGGATACGTCCTCCTCCTGACGCTCCTTGTGAACCCCCATCTTTTGTGCCTTGATGAGCACAATGCAACACAGCCCCTGAATGAAACTCTTCTCCAAGGTAGCACCTGAGGAAACCTAAAGACGACCTGATCAGGGATCCCACCCACCTCACGACAAACACTAATGCAGGGGTTATTCCTGACCGTCCTGTCCCTGGGAATCAGTGGCCTGTTCCATGACACCAGAGGCTCTGTTCCCACGGGACAGGTCTGGAACATAGGCATTGGGTCCCCTGAGTACCTGTCCTGGTGGAAACACTCAGGGGCTTCTGCAGAGGACCAAAAAGAGCCAGGACGTGATCATACTGATTGGGGAGTTGTTGTGGGAGTTTTCAAGGGATTTTCACAACTACTGTTCACCTGAATTGATTGTGGGAACTGGAACCTGTCTGTGGAGCTTTTCCTTTGGGGCCCTAATAATGGAAAGGAAAGAGCCCCATGGGTTCTGGCATGAGCCAGGTGCCGGGTGAGGCACAAAGTTGCCTGCAGCCCATCCGTGGTCAGTAGTACCTCAAGCAGACCCCGGCCAGGGAGACAGGTCCACTGCACTCGCACCTAGTAACCAGCACAATTGTCCCAACAATAGCAGCCTAACAGCAAAGGATCCTCCTAGCTGTGAGCTACTCGTCGCCCTCTTTTAACACGGAAGGCAGCCGTCACAGAAGCTACTACAGTAAACCAGTACCACCCCACGTGCTCTCTGTGGATGAAGCAGCAGGCAGGAAGGGCTGAGGGGCCACACTGATAGTGGACAAGACTGAGAACCTGTGAAGACCTATTCTGATGGAAAAGATGCCATTTCAGAACCACTCAGGGAAGTTCACACCCTAAGTTGGTTGAAGTTCCCGCGCTGCCTGGGGTTGAAAGACAGCTGCAGCTTGGACCAAAGGAGGAGCCTTCTCTGAGTGAGAAGGTGCTTGGGGACTCGAGGCTGTGGCAGTAGAGGAACCCCCGCCTGGCCCACACAGAGGAGATTTCGCTGCACACTTGGGTCCCACTGAGCACTTTTCTGTCTAACATCATTTCTTTTCACTACTCTCCTAAGATCTAGGGAACTCTGGTCACACCCCTCAGAGCAGTATGACACCCAAGTCCCAGGGCCTGATGAAAGGGCACAAGAGAGGGGAAAGGAATTTCCCCTTGAAAATATCCTTGTCTCCACCATGACACCTTCCCACCATCGTCTATCAACGCTTTTGAAGTGACATCTCTTCCTTTCTAGAGAGGATCAATGAATTTCTTCCCATCCTGCCCCCCACCTAGTGTATTTCCCGTGAGGCATCTTGAAATATGTCTCAGGAGCCCTCGTCCCCATGAGAATTCCTATCCTGACATGGACTTTCCCCTCCCCCCCAGGAGAGATGTCCTTGGTAAAGTCCAATACACTCTATTGTTTATATCAGCTCAAACTCCTGTGCCCAGGGAAGGGACAAATTCAAATTCCCAACAGTTTAAGGTGTACCAGGGAGTTAGATAGCACATCCCTGACCCTCTGAGCTTACCGCCTTCTGAAGCCATCCCCACCATCTTAATGCTGACCCCAGCTCTCTGGCAGCTACCACCATGAGAAGAGTGACGGGCAGGACCCAGAGAGTGAGCTGTGCCCAGGGGCTCACTCTGGGTCCAACCGCAGGTGGGTGAGCTTTGAGGGGCAACAGGGCTGGAGTGTTGGGGTCCAGACATTCCACATGGGGGAGGGACAGGGGCAGCAGGGCTGGGGGGGAGGGGGAGAGACATTCCATGGAGAGCTCTGGTGGGCAGAGGAGAACCTCAAGATCCCTTCGAATAATACAGTGAGAACCTCACTGCTGTGTGCCTCTAGCCAACTTTCAAATGATTTCTCAGACCCCCAGTGCTGTGGTTTTATTGATGTCTCCTGACTTCAATTGCTCATCAGTAAAACTTGCTTTGTTTCCCTCATCTCACCCTGCATCCCTCTGTTGAAGTAGGCTCTTGACGAATTTCAAAATTCATTGTACTTTCTCCACAAAATTTAGGCTATATATTTGGGTAAATATGGGCAGGTTAGGGAGCAGAGAAGCTTCAAAGGAGGCTGTGTCAGGGGATCCAGTGTTTGCTGTGTGCACCTCACTGCTTAGGAAGCAGCTCTCCTGTCTTCAAACGATCATTGCCGGGACCTCTGTGTTCTCCAGCACAGTAGTCCGACGTGAGATCTCCTTTGCTAGAAAGCCCTTGTTCATCAGGCAAACCCACAGTGTAGCCCACAGGATCCAACACAGAAATCCCTTCCTTTCTTGGTCAGAAGTTGTGCTCTTTGTGGCTTGTTCTCCTTGTCATTTATTATCACAGCTTTTTATTTTTTATTTTATTTTTTTCAAATCCATTTTATTTCTAGGAGAAAAAGAAAAAAAGAAGAAAAAAAATAAAATTTCAAAACATGTCAATCAGGGGGCAACAATGGTACACACATTGTGCATTGTGATCCTCAAATCATTCACCCAGAGCACAGGACATCTGTGTTCAAATTGTTGGAACAATACCAGCACAAATCTTTCTCTTTAGTGAATTCAGAGAAATCTGTAGTATAACTGTCTTAACTATTTTCATATACAAATACATATACATATAGTGTTTCTTTCAGCTTTTCACACTAATGAGACAATATGATGTTTACACGTGTGTCTTATTTATTTCCCTAATGAGTATAGTCTCAAGTTGCATCCATTTACCTATAAAAGTCTCCAGTTTATCCTTCTTTATGGCTGAGTAGTACTTCATTGTATAAAATGCCACATTTTCTTTATCCATTCCTCAGTCAATGGGCATTTAGATTGTTTCCAAGATCTGGCTGTTACAAACAGCTGCTATAAACATGGGTGCACATATATCGCTGTGGTATGTTTTTAATTCTTTTGGGAAGATACCCAAAAGGGGAATAGCTGAGTTGAATGGGACCTCTAGTCCTAGTTTTTTGAGGAATCTCCACACTGATTTCCACAGTGGGTTGCACCAGTCTGAATTCCCACCAACAGTGGTGAAAGGTTCCTTTTTCCACACAAATCCTTCAGCATTTGTTATTGGTTGATTTCTTGATAGTAGCCGTTCTTTGGGATGAGATGGAATATCAGTGTTGTTTTAATTTGCATATCTCAAATGACTAGTGATGTTGAACATTTTTTTCACATATTTACTTGGTGTTCATATTTCTTCATCAGAGAAGTATGTATTCATCTCAGATGCCTATTTTTGAATCGGGTCTTTAAATCTGGGAGGACTAAGTTTTTTGAATTCTTTATACGTTCTCAGTAGTAATCTTTTGTCTGAAGAACAGTTGGCAAACATTTTCTCCCACGTGTGTGTTGTCTGTTCACTCTGTTGGTGGTTTCTCTTGCTGTGCAGAAGATTTTCAGTAGGGTGAGATGCCAGTTGTTGATTCTTTGTGATAGTTTCTGTGCAATCCGAGTTTTGTTCATAGAATCTTTGCCTACAACAATGTCTTCAAGAGATTTACCTACTCTACCTTCTAGAAGATTTAATGTTTCTATTTCAATAGTAAGATCTTTGATCCATTCTGATTTTAGCTTAGTACATGGTAAAAGATATAGGTCCAGTTTTAATCTTTGGCATGTGGAAAGTCAGTTTTTCCACCACCATTTATTGAAGAGGCTATCTTTCTTTCAGTGAATGTGTTTGGTACCTTTGTCAAAGATAATGTGGCTCAGTATGTCTGGAGCTGTTTCTGCATCTTCTAATCTGTTCTATTGATTTTCAGGTCTATTTTTTTTGCCAGTACATTACTGTTTTTATCACAGTAGCTTTATAGTATAATTTCAAGTCAGGGATTGTGATGCCTCCTGCCTTGTCTTTGTTGCTCAGGATTGCCTTTGCTATTCTAGGTCTCTTCTGGTTCCAGATGAATTTTAGGATTGTTTTCTCTAATTCTGTGGGATATGCTATTGGAATTTTGATTGGGATTGCATTGAATCTGTATAACTGTTTTGGAAGTATGACCATTTTCACTATATTGGTTCCTCCTACCCAAGAACTTGGGATATCTCTTCATTTTCTATTATCCTCTTCACTCTTGTTTTCCAGATTACTATAATTTTCAGTGTAGAGGTCTTTACATCCTTTGTTAGATTGATTCCTAGGTATTTCATTTTTTTTGGATGCTATTGTAAAAGGTATTGTTTCCCTGGTTTCTCTCTCAGTGAGTTCGTTATTTGTGTACAGGAAGGCTAATGATTTTTGAGTGTTGACTTTGTAACCAGCTATGTTACTGAACTTGCTTATTAAATCTAGAAGTCTTTTGATGGAGTTTTTGGGGACTTCTAAGTAGAGTATCATGTCATCTGCAAATGATGATAGTTTAACTTCTTCCTTTCCTATCTTTATTCCTTTCATTTCTTTCTCTTGTCTAATTGCTCCACCTAAAGTTTCCAGGGCTATGTTGAATAAGAGTGGAGACAGTAGACATCCTTGTCTTGTTTGTGATTTTAAAGTGAAAGCTTTCAGTTTTTGTCCATTTAGTATGATGTTGACTGTTGGTTTGTCATAGATGGCTTTTATCAGATTGAGATGAAGACCATCTATTCTGATTTTTGTAGGGTTTTTATCATGAAAAGTGCTGGACTTTGTCAAAAGCTTTTTCTGCATCTATTGAGATGCTCATATTATTTTTGTCCTTGACTCGGTTAATGTGGTGTATTATATTTATGGATTTATGTATGTTGAACCATTCCTGAATCCCTGGGATGAATACCACTTGATCATGGTGCACAATCTTCTTGACAATTTGCTGCAGTCTGTTTGCCAGTATCTTATTGAGTATTTTTGCATCAATGTTCATTAGGGAAATTGGCCCATAATTCTCTTTCTTAGCTGGGTTCTTCTTTGGTTTTGGTGGCAGGGTAATACTTGCTTCCAGGAATGAATTTGGAAGTATTGCTTCCCATTCAATTTCATTAAAGAAGTAGTGCTGTTAGGTCTTCACTAAATTTCTTGTGGAATTCAGCAGTGAATCTATCAGAATCTGTGCTTTTCTTTGTTGATATATTTTTAATTACATCTTTGATGTCATTGGTTGATATTTGTTTATTTAGGATTTTTATATCTTTTTATATCTTTAGTAATTCACGTGTATCTAGGAATCTGTCCATTTCTTCTGTATTTTCCATCTTTTTTTTTTTTTTTTTTTTTGTAGCACCGGGGGTCAAACTCACAACCTCATGTCTGCCAGACAGGCACTTAAGCCACTGAGCCAAATTCCAGGCCTAGTTTTTTTTTTTGAGACAGGGTCACACTATGTAGCTCAGGCCGGTGTTGCACTCATGTTGTAGCCCAAGCCGGCCTTGAACTCACAATGCTCCACCTACCTCAGCCTCTGGAGTGCTGGGATTAAAGGCGTGTGCTACCATGCCAGGCTGTATTTTCCAACTTATTAGAATACAAGTTTTCAAAGTAGGTATAGATCATTTTCTGATATTCTGCAGGGTCTGTTGTGATTTCACCCTTTTTGTTCCTAACTGTGTGGATTTGAGTGTTTTCTTTCCTTTTTTTGATAAGGTTGGCTAAGGGTTTGTCAGTTTTATTTAATCTTTCAAAGAACCAACTGTTTGATTCATTAATTCTTTTTTGGGAGGGGGTCGGTACTGGGTATTGAACTCACAACCTTGCGCCTGCCAACCAGGTGCTTAAGCCACTGAGCCAAACTCCTGGCCCTAGTTTTTTGAGGCAGGGTTGCACTATGTAATTCAGACTGACCTTGCTCACGTTGTAGCCCAATCCAGCCTCGAACTCACAACACTCCACCTACCTTAGCCTCCCGAGTGCTGGGATTAAAGGTGTTCATTGATTCTTTTTTTTTTTTTAGTCTCCAGTGTGTTAATTTCTGCTCTGATCTTTATAATTTCCTCCCTTGAGTGAGCTTTTGGTTTAGCCTGCTCTTCTTTTTCTAGAAGTTTGATGTTCAACATTAAGTTGTTTATACACACTTGCTCTGTTTTCCTGATATGGGTATTTACTGCCATAAATTTCCCCTTAAGACTGCTTTTATTGTGTCTCACAAATTCCAGTATATTGTACTGTCATTATCATTCAACTTTAAAAACTGTCTAATTTCTTCTTTAATTTCATCTGTGACCGATTGGTTGTTCAGTAGGGAGCTATTTAATTTCCGTGTGTTTATGAAGTTCTTGTGGTTTCTGTAGCCATTGATTGCCAATTTCATTGCACTAGGGTCTGATGGTATCTATGGGATAAATTCAATTCCTTTGCATTTACTGAAGCATGTTGTGTGAACCAATATATGGTCTATTTTGGAGAATGTCTTGTGTGCAGCTGAGAAGAATGTGTGTTCTGATGTAGTGGGGTGGAACACTCTACAGACATCTACTAGGTTCATTTGTTCAAAAGTTTGATTTAGTTCTAATATTTAGTTATTGATTTTTTTGTCTATTTGATCTGTCTTTTTGTGATAGTGGGGTATTGAGGTCTCCCTATACAATTGTATTAGGACTTCTTTGTTTTTTCATGTCTATTAATAATTGTTTTATGTGGTTGGATGCACTGGTATTTGTTGCATATATATTCATGATTGTTATCCCTTCCTCTTGGATTCTTCCCTTTACGAGGACGTGGTGACCTTCTTTATCTCTCTTAATCAGTCTTGGCTTGAAATTCACTTTGTCTGCAAATAGAATAGCTACCCTTGATTTTTTCTGGGTTCCTGTTGCATGGAGTATTGTTTTCCATCTTTTGATTTTCACTCTATGAATTTCTTTTGAATTAAATGTGTTTCTTGTATGCAGAATATTGTTGGATCTTGCTTCTTGATCCATTCTGCCAGTCTATCTCTCTTGACTGGAGAATTGAGACCATTAACACTGATGGTTATACCTTATATGTATTGACTTGTCCTTGTCATACTATTTTCTTGTTGTTGGCTCCCTCTCTTTTCCCCTCCCTCTAATTATTTGCCTTTTGTGGTAGGTTCTATTGGGGTTCATGGAGTTGTAGTCCTTATTATCTCTTTCTAGAATGTCCTTCAGAACATTTTGGAGTGCTGGTTGGGTGGTCATAAATTTCCTCAGATGTTCTTTGTCATGGAAGTATCTTATTTCTCCATCAATTTTAAAAGATAATTTTGTGGGATACATCAATCTGGGTTGTAGGTTGTTTTCCTTTGGAGCTTGCAGTACTTTACTCTAAGCTCTCCCTGACTTAAGAGTTGGTGCTGAGAAGTTAACTGTGATTCTGATGGACTTTCCTTTATAGGTGGTTTGTTTCTTTTCTCTAACAGCTTTTAGGATTCTATTCTTGTGTTGAATTTCTGGAATCTAGCCTATGATATGCCTGGCTGTAGATTTTTTTTTTTGATCATTGCTAATTGGAGTTCTATATGCCTCATTAATCTGTATGTCAAATTCTTTTTCTGTACCAGGAAAGTTTTCTTTCATGATGTCTGTGAACACTTTTAAAATGTCATTTGTGGTATCTCCTGCTTGTTCATTGACTCCAATTAATCTTAAATTATTCTTTCTTGTCTCATCTAGCAGTTTCTATACTGATTTCTCATGCTCCTTTGCTATTTTTGAGAGGTCTTTTTTTTCCTGGTCACTAACTGCAAGTCTGTCTTCAAAATCTGAGATCCTGTCCTCACATTGGCCTAATCTGCTTGGATTTTTTTTTTAAATTTTAAAGATAGTAAAATCCAACAAAACATAACAGAACAAAGTCAATCAAAATAAAGTAGTAGAACTGGTACAGAACTTCAAAGAAAGATACTATGAAAACAATAGCTACTATAGTATATCTTGTTATTTTCAGAATAGTTGACCATTCCACTAGGTATAGTAACATTAAACCAAAACCAAAACACAATAAAACCAATAAAAACAGAATATAAAATAAAGCCAAAAAATTAATCAGAATAAAGCAAAACAATGAGAATAATATTAGGCCTCAAAGACAAGACAGAAGAGAATCCCCCGTATTTGCTACACTGCCTACTGTCATCTTCCAAAGAGATGCTCACACTGCTGGCCCCAGGCCTGCAAAATCAATGAAACAATACAAGAATTTAGTTGCTTTATGTACCTTAGCTGCTATCAATTTAGCTGGACCTCTGAACCAGCAGGTTGCTTATGGGGGGTGGGGTTGTCCTTGATTCTTAGCCCACGTGCTGGTAGGTGTATGGGAGGCACATGTTTCTCTTCCTGGAGTCCGCCCCAGTCACGCACTCCTCAGGAAGGCAGGCTAGTTGTCTTCTGGTTGGAGCCCCTCTGACCCAGTGGGGCAGGTTCTCAAGAGGCACATCCATTTCTCTTCCTGGAATCCGTGCTGGTCACACACTCACCAGGAAGCCAGGCTAGTTGTCTTCTGGTTGGAGCCCCTCTACCCAGCGGGGCGGGTCCTTGAGAGGCCCATCTCTTTCTCTTCCTGGAGTCCATGCTGGTCATGCAGTCCCCAGGAAGGCAGACTAGTCTTCTGGTTGGAGCCTCTCTGACCCAGCAGGGCGGTTTCTCGAGAGGTCCATTTCTTTCTCTTCCTGGAGTCTGCACCGGTCACACAACCCCCAAGAAGGCAGGCTATTTGTCTTCTGGTTGGAGCCCCTCTGACCCAGTGGGGCAGGTTCTTGAGAGACCCATCTCTTTCTCTTCCTGGAGTCCGGCCAGTCACATACTCCCCAGGAAGGCAGGTTAGTTGTCTTCTGGTTGGAACCTCTCTGACCCAGGGAGGCAGGTTCTCGAGAGGCCCATCTCTCTCTTCTTGGAGTCTGCACTGATCGCAGCTGCTTGGAATATTTCCCGTGGAGTTTTGTTCTCCTGGATATCTGCCTGAATCTAGTTTATGGGTTCCATTTCTTTCCATTGCTGTACTTTCATAATTTTCTTAAGCTCATCCATTTTATTGTCTGTGTCTGCTCTAATGTCATTTAGTGTGGTGTGTATTTTGGTAATCTCTGTAGTTATCTGAGAGATTATTTCTGATTTCATTTTTTCCAGAGCCTCATTCAATTGCCTTGTTGTTTCCATTTTGGAGAGACCTGGTGGGGGCCTTTCAGACTGTTCCACCTCATTGCCCCCTGGGTTTGCCTTTGGTGAACTGGATGTCTGGGGTTACATTTTTTAAGTGTCTTCTCATTTTATTTTGTCTCTTTTTTTTAGTTTAATTCCTAGGGTGATGCTTGTAAATTGCCTATGGGGGGTTGCTTTATTGGTAGTATTTAGGACACTTAGGTGATGATTGCTTCTCTGAGACATCTTCCAGTTGTAGTTAGTTTTGGGGCTTTGAGTTTATTGGAAGATCTTACCTCTTCAGTTTGTTGAAGATGAGAAGTTATTTCTTGTTTGGCCCAGTCCCCTGGTTCTTTGGCACCATGCCACTGTATTCTCTGTGACCGTTAGTTAATCTAAGTAATGGATTATTAGGACAAACAGCTGTTTACAACAATTATGTCAATTTTGGCTATAGTGGTACCAATAGCATCAACACAGCCTAGAAAATAACAAACTGAGCTAACACTTAGTTTGCCATTTTAACTGTATGAGTTAGATTTGTGATTATATAACAAAATGTAAAACAGACCAGATAATTATATCCAATTTATAAGTCCATAATGTGTCAATTTTGCCCTCAGGTTTAAAATTTTAGATGGATTAAGGAGAAAATAGAGAAGTTGAAGAAGAAAAAGATATTAGAAAGGTTGGAGGACAAACAGGAATTATGCCAACTAGGGGAAACTGGTGCAGAAGACTGAAGGAAAAGAGAGATGGAAGAGATAAAAGGAAGAACAGAACAGAATCACATTCACAAAGAGGTTAGGAACCACTTTCACATTCATATATAAACAATGAAAGAGAAAGAGAAAAGAAAGACAAACAAACAAACAAAAAATCAAGAAGTGAAACAAATAGCCCACTTCCAGAATTCTCTCTGGTTTCCCTAGTAGACAACTTGTGGAGATAGAGTCCCAAGTCATGCTGATCTATCCCAGAAGGCCAGCAGTTGCTTTATGGGGGAGTAGTGGATAACCTCAGCAGGCCTGCCCTGAGACCAGGCTCATTGGGAATCCTGCAGTCCAAGCAATTTCTGCACCCAGCTAGAAGCTGCTAGAGGATGCTGGCAGCAGTTCTGGGTTCCAAGCTCATCTGGCCCATCTCCCAAATGGCTCCTGGCCAACTGCTCTCTCTGCATGGGAAGACAGAGAGCTCTGCACTCACCATGAGCCAGTGCAGTCCTCCATGTCTGCTGGTCACCTCCACTGCTGCGTCTCTCTGCAGAGGTCTCCAGGGTCACCAGCTGGCACCATCACCATGACCACGCATCCCCAGGTTTGAACAGCTCCACTTGCACAGTGAGTCTCATTTCAGGGTGAAGGGGCCACTGGCTACCGCCTTCATCTTTGTTGAAGTTTTTCTTTTTACTCTCTCCATGGGCTTCAATTTGCACTTTAGATTCATCCTGGGTCCAGGAGACCCACTTCCTTCCTTCTTGTCTTCCTCACGGTGCTGTCGTCCAGCATCTGGACAGTAACTCTCAGGGAGGCTGTTTTCTCTGCTGCTTACCGCCCTGCCATCTTTCTGGAAGTCTATCGGGTGCACATATTTCAAAGAAGTATTCTTTCCCGAAGGTTTAGGATACCTCTGTTTTATACAGTTGGGAAATGTAAGAGGATTGTGTGTTGAGGACAGGCTGTGTGGTTATACACTTCTTTTTCTGAACTTTGGGATCTGTGTGTGTCCTTCAGTGTGTCAGGGCAGGTCTATGATTAATTTTTTAGACTGGTAAGATTCTCCATTTTGGAAGATGGAGGGAGGAGTTATTTGTAATTTGGAGTGTGTGGTCTTATATACGCAGGTAGTTTAAGACTGTGTAGATATTTGCGAATTTGTAGTGTGCTAGTTAATTGTGTAGATGTTTGATGTTTGGGAGAGGTCCACATGTTTTAAGTTTGTGCATCGTGCATTTCTTGGGTGTGTGCACATGTGTGTGCCTGTGTTTTGTAGAAATAAGCAGACTCTGTAGTTGTATGAAGTAAGGATATTTGGGTGACAATGCGTACATGTATTTTAGGGGTGTGGAAGTTTGGATGAATACTTCCTGGGGCTACCTATATTTCAGACTGGAATGCTTTTAGTCTAACTGTGAAGTAAGCATGCACACATCTCATGAAAAGGTGAGATATTCCACTTACGGAGAGGAGTATGAAACTCATATTTATATATACTAGCGGTATGGTGATGCAACCATTTCTTAATATGCTGGGTTGCACAAACTTTCTACTAGCCAGAAGTCATTTGGGATATTTAAGAGGTTTTCTGTGTATTTTTAAATGGCATGCTGGAGATAGTTATCTGAGTCTTCAGCATATGTTCAGGTCCATCTGTGTGTGGATGAATTATGCGATTTTTTTTCAGAGTAAATGACATTATCAAGGATATTCACGGTGTATTTCTTTGGGGAATGCTGGGACATAAAAGAATATTTCAGGAATGAGGGTGGGAGGTTTTACCTTGGAGATGTAGCCTAACATAGTGCTTTAGAAGACATAAATACTGAAGTCCTGGAAAATATTTCTGTGTTGTCTTTTGGTGTGTAAGAATTATGTGTATATTTGTATTCTGAGGTGTGTGTGTGTGGTGTGTGTGTGTGTGTGTGTGTGTGTGTGTGTGATTTGGTGCTGGACAATGAACATAACCCTCACACATGCAACTTTAGTGGGCTTTTTTTAGTGTGTGTATCTGTGCATTTGTGTATTTTATGGATGTGCATTTTTGGAGCCCTTGCATATACAAGAGGCTCAAACATTCCTTTTTGTATTTATTCTGGAATGTAATCCTGGAAGATTCTAGATGTTGCTGGAATGTGTGGTCTGGTTTATGTTTGTTCTTATATATTTGAGAAGTGCAAGTGTGTTTGTGGTTATGTGTATATTCAAGTTCATGGGTGTATAATGTATGTGTTCTGGGAGATACGGGAGGTTCATGTTCATTGTGTGTGCTTTAAAAGGAAGAAGCTGTGTAGATTGTGTGTGTATTCAGGAATTATGGAGTACGTGTGTTGTAAAATTCTGGGTTTCAATAGGATCTTTCTGTGTAATTTGAGTGACAACTGTATGCTCGGTGTATTTGTAGGTCTGTTGTCAGTAGGGTGTTCACTGTGTACATATTGGCAATGGAATTGTTGTAAATATATGCTCTATGAATAGTT
>RJWM01026845.1:0-27554 GCA_004363535.1 Dasyprocta punctata
AACATATAAAGGCACAAGATAAACATTACCATTCCAAAAGTTATAAACAGGGGAATACAAAGCATTGGAACCAAAGCAAGTCCAAAATCCAGCAGGGCAAACATTAAGTCCTGGAGTTCTATGCTCAACATCTGAAGCAATCTGGTTGCAAGCTCCAAAAGGCTTGAGTGACTCCACCCCTGCAGTACTTCCAAGGGTATTAACCTCCATAGCTTTCCTTGGATGATCCATGTTCCTTGGCTTCACCCTTACGTCTTTATGCATTGTCCTCTGCAGTTGAGGTGGACGCTGCACATTTTCCTTGCACTTAAAACCAGTGCCATGTGGATGCCACCAAGGTCTGCTGCCAGGTGAAGCAGTAGCCAGGTTTTCCTCTCTCTTGGCTGTAGAGGTCGACTGCCTGGACAGCTGAGCTCCCTGAACCTGATTGTGAGGAAAAGTTTCTCTATGCAGCCACCATTCTAGAATCTGGTGTGGCCACTGTCATTCTGGAATGTGGTATGGGTGCCGCCATTTTGAAACTTCCTGTGGTCTCTGTCACCACTCTGGAACATGGCACTCTGTGACTTTTTCCTCCGAGCAAACTCTTTCACCTTTGCCAGCTTGAGGCTGCAAAAGGAGGAGACCCATTGCTACTTAGGATGGCCCTGGGCCATCTTTTTTATTTCTCTGTTCCTTCTCAGCAATCGAGATCTCAGCTCTATCTTTACAGTCCACAGCTTTCTGGCCAAACTCACAGCGTTTTAAATCATCACACTGGGCTCTTTGCTCTTGATTCACAGCATAAATCTGGCTAAGAGCCCCCAACAATAGCCAGGCCACCGTTTTCAACTTTAGATTGCCTTGAAATTTCTTTCACCAGACTAATGAATCCATCGCCCTTAATCTCAGTCATAGGCAAAGTCTCTGGGCATGGGCAGAATGCAGACAAACTTTCTGCCAAGCCATAATACACATCGTGTGGAGTCCAACAACCAATGTCATCCTTCTTCCCAGCAGAAACCTCCCAAGCCTGGTCTTTACAGAAGGGCTTTCTATCAGCCTTCTGGTCACCTGAGCTCTGACCAGAATCTCCCACACAGAACAACCTAAGCTGTTCCAGCTCTATGCATTCAGGCAACATCTCCAAAGCTTTCCAAACTCTTCCCACAAGCCATTTCCAAAGGCTCTTGACCCCATGGTCAGGAATAGTCACAGCAACAACCCCACTCCATTGGTGCCAAATTCTGTCTTAGTTACTTTTCACTCATTGCTAAGACAAAATACCTGACACCCAAAATTAGAGAAGGAAAGGTTTATTTCTTACAGTTCTCGGGAGTTTCCATCTGTACACAGCTGGCTCTAAGGCAGCATGGTGTGATGGAGTGGCCATTCATGGTGGCTGTCAAACAGCAAGGCAAACCAGCAAGTGAAAGAAAGAGAGTGGAAGACGCATTCCACCCGCCCTTACTCTGTATGTCAGTTCCACCTCTGGGTGAGTGCAGCACTCACATCACCAATCCCAGCACTAGACAACAAACCAATTGTGAATGAGACTCAGCCCCATTCAAATTACATGAGGACTGGGGGGGACACAGGATCCAACCAATACACTAAGATTAATTAAAATAAGTGAAAAATCAGTAAACAACAAAAAATGCATTAAAAACCTGCTTATAGAAATAATAGCAGACACCTTTAATCCCAGCACTTGGGAGGCTGAGGTAGGAAGAGTGTTGTGAGTTCGAGGCCAGCTTGGGCTACAATGCGAGTGCAAGGCCAGCCTGAGCTACACAGTGCAACCCTGCCTCAAAAAATCAGGGCCGGGAGTTTGGCCCACTGACTTAAGTGCCTGTCTGATAGGCACAAGGTTGTGAGTTCGATCCCCAGTGCCACAAAAAAAAAAAAGAAAAAAAAAGAAAGAAATAATAGCAGAAAATTAGGAAAAAGTTTAACATACAGATATGTGATGCATATAGAACCATAAATAGCTACAATCAAAAGAAAGCCTCTTCATATCACATCACAGTCAAAATCCCAAAAGTTCAACACAAAGACAGAATTTTAAAAGCTGTTAAAAAATAGCAATGACAGCAACGGCCATGCAGGGCCCAGGAGGAAAAACAAGAAGTCAATTCGCCCTTCCTGTGAGCTAGCAGTAGCCATGCGGGGCCTGGGAAAAGAAACAAGAAGCCAATTTGCCCTTCCTGTGTGCCAGAGGCAGCCATGCAAAGCCTGGGAGGAGAAACAAGAAGCCAATTTACCCTCCCCTTGAGCCAGCCAGTGCACGGGCTGGGAGACAAGAAACCCCACACACACCATAAGCAACTGACTGATTCAGAGGAACACCGGCTGAGTTGATAGCAACTGAGGTACAAAAACTAATGCTTGCATTGTTTAATTGACTTTGCAGGCCTAAAGCCAGTAGTCTGAGCATCTGTTTAGAGGAAAACAATATGCCATATAGCAACTATGGGGGATTTCCTTCTGTCTTGTTTTTGAAATCCAATATTGCTCTCACTGTTTTGCTTTGTTCCATTTTATTGTTTTGTTTTATTCAATGTTCTGTTTTGATTGGTTTTCTTCTGTTCTGTTTTGCTTGATTTTATTATGTCTGATGATATGGGCAGCAATTTTGAAGATAACAAGAGGCATTATGATAGCTATTGTTGATTTCCTATTATCCTGTTTTGAAGTCCTGTATCACTTTCACTGTTTTGCTTTGATTGGATTTATTCTGTTTTATTTTGTTAGGTTTTATTCTCTTTATGATAAAATTCAAAAAAAAAAAGAAAATAGCAATAAATCACTTACAAAGGTAAACCCATTAGAATAACAGAAGACTTCTCAACACAAACTTTAAAGGCCAGGAGAACTTGAAGTTAAGTGTTTCAAGCCCAAAAAGATAATAACTTTCAACACAAATGTATATATCCTGCAAAACTTTCTTTCAAAATTGATGGAGAAATGAGGTATTTCTATAACCCAGAGAAACAGGAAATTCATGACTACTGAACCAGCACTGCAAAATATGGAGAATTCAGAATATATGGATAAATACCTGAATACATATGAACTACCATAGCTGAACCAAAAAGATTTAAAAACCCTGAATAATTCAATATCAGGCAATAAAATTAAAGACATAATTTTTTAAAAGACTACCAACTAGGAAAAGTCCATGTCCTGAAAGCCTAACTGCCAAATTCTACAAGTACTTCAGGGAAAATTAATGCCAATACTCCTCCAACTCTTTAATGAAATTAGAGGGAAAGACTACTTCCAATGTCATTTTTGGAAGCTAGAATTACCCTGATTCTAAAACCACAAAAAGATCCAACAAAAACAAAGAATTACAGGCCAATTTCTTTAATGAACATAGATACAAAAATCCTCAACAAGATCCTAGCAACAGAATGCAACAAATCATTATCAAAAAGATCATACATCAAGACTAGGATTCATTCCAGGGATGTAGGAATGATTCAACACATTCAAGTCAATAAATGCAATGCATCACATAAACAGAAGCAAGAACAAAAATCACATGATCATCTCAATTGACTCAGAAAAAGCATTTGGCAAAATTAAATATCCATTCATGATAAAAACCCTAAAGAAAATAGAAGGATCTTATCCCTATCTTATAAAAGTGAGTTATGACAAGCCAGTGGCAAACATCATATTAAATGTGGAAAAGTTGAAAGCTTTCTCTCTAAAAGCAGGAACAAGATAAGAAAGTTTGCTAAGAGAGTCGCCATCCAGATACTGGAATATAGCATTGTGAGGAAGACAAGAAGGAGGTAAGTCGGTCCCCTGGACCCAGGAAGAATCTGAAGTGCAAATTGAAGTCCACAGAGAATTAAAAGAAAAACTTCAACAAAGAAGATGGTGTTAGCCAGTGGCACCTTGGCCCTGAGATGGGACTCACTGCCCAAGAGGAGCTGTTTGAACCTAGGGATGAACAGTCATGGTAACAGTGACAACTGGTGACCCTGGAGACCTCTGCAGAGAGATGCAGCAGTGGAAGGGATCAGGGGACATGGAGGACTGCACTGGCTGGCACTGAATGCAGAGGACTCAGTCCTTTTGCAGGAAACAGTGATAAGATGGGAGCCATTTTGGAGACAGGCCGGCTGAGATTGGAATCCAGGACCTCTGCCAGCTTCATCTACTAGCACCCAAGTGGGCTCAGACCCATGGAAATTGCTTGGACTGTGGCAAGCACAATGAGTCTGGTCCAGGGTAGGCCTGCTGAGATAACCCCCTACCCTGCCAAAAAGTTATTGCTGCATTGCTGAGATAGATTGGCACAACTCGGGAGGTTGTCTACTAGTGAAACCAGAGAGAATCCTGGAAGAGGACTGTTCTTCTTTTTTTCTCTCTCTCTTTCTCCTTCACTGTTTTATATGAGCATGAAAGTGGTTCCTAATCTCTTTGCGGGTGTGGTTCTGTTCTGTTCTTCCTTTTAGCTCTTCCATCTCTCTTTTCCTTCAGTCTTCTGCACCAGTTTCCCCAAGTTGGTGTGATCCCCATTTGTCCTCCAACCTTACTTCTAATCTCTTTCTCTTCTTCCACTTCTCTGTTTTCTCCTTAATCCATTTTAAATATTAACCCTGGAGGGCAAAATTGACATGTTAAGGACTTATATATTGCATATAATTATCTGGTTTGTTTTACATCTTGTTATATAATAACAAATCTAGTTCATATGGCTAAAAGTTGCAAATTAAGGGTTAGCTCAGTTTGTTGTTTTCTAGGCTGTGCTTGATGCTACTAGTACCACTAGAGCCAAAATTAACATCATTGTTCCAAACAGCTGTTGGCCCTGATAATCCATGACTGAGACTGACTAAGGGTCACAGAAAATACTGTGGCACACTGCCAAAGAACCAGGGACTAGGCCAGACGAGCAACAACTTCTCATCTCCAACAAACCGAAGAGGTAAGATCTTCCAACAGACTCAAAACCCAAAAACCAGCTACACCTGGAAGATATCTCGGAGAAGTAATCATCATCTAAGTGTCCTAAATACTAGCAATAAAGCAACCCACCACAGGCAACTTACAAGCATCACACTAGGAATTAAACTAAAAAAGGAAAAGAAATGAAAAGACACTTAAACAAGATGCAACCCCAGACATCCAGTTCACCAAAAGCAAATCCAGAGGGCAATGAGGTGGGACAATCTGAAAGCCCCCCACCAGGCCTCTCCGAAGTGGTAACAACAAAGTAACTGAATAAAGCTCTGGAAAAAATGAAATCAGAAATAATCTCTCAAATAACTATAGAGATTACAAAAATACACACCATGCATGATGATGTTAGAGCAGACACAGAAAAAATAGACAAGCTTAAGAAACTTATGGAAGCACAGGATAGGAAAGAAGTGGAATCCATTAAGCAGATTCAAGCAGATGTCCAGGAGAATAAATATTCCACTGAAAGTATTCAAAGCAGATTAGGCCAAGGTGAGGACAGGATCTCAGATATTGAAGACAGGGTTGTAGTTAGTGACCAGGAAAAGAAAGGTTTCTCAAAAGATCATGAGAAATCAATCCAGCTGCTAGATGAGTCAAAGAAGAATAATTTAAGATTAATTGGAGTTGGCCATTTGCAGACTGTGGGGGCAGAGAACCAGGGGCCTCATCAGGAGGTGATCCCCACCTGGAAACCACAGCCATGCATCAGCTGCTGCCAGAGTGGGGACAGCCACACCCAAGCCTCACCAGGAAGCAGTCCCAGCCAGGAAACCATATCATTTTCATTGTTTTGTTGGGTTGGGTTTTATTCTCTTTTGTTTTGTTTGATTATGTTAAATCTGATGGCATGAGCAGCTATTTGAAAGATAACAATTTTTATGGTAGCCATTTTGAATTTGTTAGTGGCTTGTTTTGAAGTCCTTTATTGCATTCACTGTTTTGGATTTATTGGTTCTATTGTATTCTCTTTTATTGGATTTTTATTAGGTCCGAAAGTATCTGCAGCTAATTTGAAGACAACAAAGGCATTATGGTAATTATTTTGGTTTCGTAAGGCTTTGAAGTCCTGAATCACTTATGCTGGCTTTTTTTTTTTTTTCAGCACCGGGGATTGAACTCACAACCTTGCACCTGCCAGACAGGCGCTTAAGCCATTGAGCCAAACTTCCGACCCTAGTTTTTTGAGGCAGGGACATACTATATAGCTCAGGCCGGGCTTGCACTCACATTGTAGCCCAAGCAGGCCTCGAACTCAATGCTCCTCCTACCTCAGCCTCCTGAGTGCTGGGATTAAAGGCATGCACCACCACGCCCAGCTGCTGGTTTATTTTTGATTGATTTTATTCTGTTTTATTTTCTTTGGTTTTATCTTCTTTAAAATTTAAAAAAAAAAGATTAATTGGAGTCAATGACCAAGCAGGAGATACCACAAATGACATAAAAAAAAATATCCACAGAAATCATGACAGAAAACTTTCCTGGTAGAGAAAAATAATTTGACATGCAGATAAATGAGGCATATAGAACTCCAATTAGCCACAATCCAAAAAGAAAAGCTACAGATAGGCATATCATAGTCAAGATTCCAGAAATTCAACACAAGAATACAATCCTAAAAGCTGTTAGGGAAAAGAAACAAATCACCTATAAAGAAAAGCCAATCAGAATCACAGCTGACTTCTCAGCACAAACTCTCAAGTCAAGGAGAGCTTGGAGTGAAGAATTCCAAGTTCTAAAGGAAAGCAACCTTCAACCCAGACTGATGTACCCCACAAAACTATCTTTCAAAATTGATGAAGAAATAAGATACTTTCATGACTAAGAACATCTGAGGAAATTTATGACCACCTAATGAGCACTCCAAAATGTTTTGAAGGACATTCTAGAAAAAGATAATAAGGAGTACAACTCCATGAATCACAATAGAAGAAATTCACCACAGAAGGCAAAAAACTAAACGGAGAGGAGGGGAAAGGGGGAGCCAACAACAGGAAAGCACCATGACAAGAATAAGTCAATACATACCAGTTATAACCATGAATGTTAATGGTCTTAATTCACCAGTCAAAAGACACAGACTGGCAGAATGGATCAAGAAGCAAGATCCAACAATGTGATGCACAAAGAAACAAATTGAATTCAAAAAGAAATTCATAGACTGAAAGTCAAAGGATGCAAAATAATACTTCATGTGACAGGAACACAGAAAAAAGCAAGGGTAGCTATTCTAATTTGCAGGCAAAGTGAATTTCAAGCCAAAACTCATTATGAGAGATAAAGAAGGTCACTACTACCCATAAAGGGAGCAATCCAAGAGGAAGAGATCACAATCATAAATATCTATGCAAGAAATTCCAGTGCAACCAGCTATATTAAATAATTACTAACAGACATGAAAAATCAAATAAGCCCTAATACAATTGTATTGGGAGATCTCAAAACTACACTGTCACAAAAAGACAGATCAATTAGACAAAAAATCAACAATGAAATATTAGAAGTGAACTAAACTTTTGAACAAATGGATTTAGTAGATGTCTATAGCGTTCCAACTCACAACATCAGAATACACATTCTTCTCAACTGCACACAGGACGTTCTCCAAAATAGATTATATACTGACTCATGGAACATGCTTAAGTAAACGCAAAGGAATTGAAATTATTCCATGCATACCATCAGACCACAGTGCAATGAAATTGGAAATCCATGCCAGAGGAAACCACAAGAACTTCATAAACACATGGAAATTAAATAGCATCCTACTGAACAACCAATGGGTCACAGATGAAATTAAAGAAATGGGACAGTTTTTACAGTTGAATGATAATGATACTACAACATACCAGAACTTGTGGGACACAATGAAAGCAGTCTTAAGAGGGAAATTTATAGCACTAAATACCCATGTCAGGAAAACAGAGCAAGCACATATAAGCAACTTAATGTCAAACTTCAAACTTCTAGAAAAAGAAGGGCAGACTAAGCTAAAAGCTTGTATGAGGGAGGAAATTATAAAGATCAGAACAGAAATTAACACACTGGAGACTAAAAATCAATACAAAGAATCAATGAATCAAAGAGTCAGTTCTTTGAAAGATTAAATAAAATCAACAAATCCTTAGCCAAAATTATCAAAAAAAAAAAAAAAAAGGAAAGAAAAGACTCAAATCCATGCAGTTAGGAATGAAAAGGGCAAATCACAACAGACCCTGCAGAAATCCAGAAAATCATCTATACCTTTGAAAATCTGTATTCTAATAAGATGAAAAATACAGAAGAAATGGACCAACCCTAAATACATATGAATTACCAAAGCTGAATCAAGAAGATATAAAAATCCTAAATAAACCAATATCAATCAATGAAATCAAAGATATAATTAAAAACCTATCAACAAAGAAAGACCCAGGCCCCACTGGATTCACTGCTGAACTCCACAAAAAATTTAGAGAAGACCTAACACCACTACTTCTCAAACTATTTAATGAAATTGAAAGGGAAGCAATACTCCCAAATTCATTCCTAGAAGCAAGCATTACCCTGATACCAAAACCAGAGAAGGACTCAACTAAGAAAGACAATTATAAGCCAATTTCCCTAAAGAACATAGATGCAAAAATCCTCAATAAGATACTGGCAAACAGACTGCAGCAAATTGTCAAGAAGATTATACACCATCACCAAGTTGGATTCATTGCAGGGATGGTTCAACATACGTAAACCAATAAATGTAATACACAATATTAACAGAGTCAAGGACAAAAATCATATGATCATCTCAGTAGATGCACAAAAAGCTTTTGACAAAGTCCAGCACCCAATCATGATAAAACCCTACAGAAAATTGGAATAGATGGTCTTTATCTCAATCTGATAAAAGCCATCTGTGACAAACCAACAGCCAACATCATACTAAATGGACAAAAACTGAAAGCTTTCTCTCTAAAATCAGGAACAAGAAAAGGATGTCTACTGTCTTCAGTCTTATTCAACATAGTCTTGGAAACTTTAGCCAGAATAATTAGACAAGAAAGAAATAAAAAGAAATAAAAGGAATAAAGATAGGAAAGGAGGAAGTTAAACTATCGTTATTTGCAGATGACATGATACTCTACTTAGAAGACCCCAAAAACTCCACCAAAAGACTTCTAGATTTAGTAAGCAAATCCAGTAATGTAGCTGGTTACAAAATCAGCACTCAAAAATCAATAACCTTCCTGTACACAAGTAACAAATTCACTGAGAGAGAAACCAGGGAGACAATGCCTTTAGCAATAGTATCCAAAAAATGAAATACCTAGGAATCAATCTAAAAAAGAATGTAAGAGACCTCTACATTGAAAACTACAGGAGTGCCCCTAACCAGGAAACAAGTAAGACTGCCCTCCAGGGGCCTGCGTGACCGGCGTGGACCCCAGGAAGAGAAACATGTGCCCCCCCCACTACGCCTACCGGTGCACGGGCTAAGAATCAAGGATAAAGATCCGCCCCCTGCAAAGCAGCCTCTTTGTTTAGAGGTCTGGCTACATTGATAGCAACTAAGGTACATAAAACAACTAAATGCTAGTATTGTTTTGTTCATTTTGCAGGCCTGGGGCTGGTAGCCTGAGCATCTCTTTAGAAGATGACAGTACGCAATGTAGCAAAAATAGGGGATTCTCTTCTGTCTTGTCTTTGAGGCCCAATATTGTTCTCGTTGTTTGCTTTATTCTGATTAATTTTTTTGGCCTTATTTTATACTCTGTTTTTATTGGCTTTGTTGTGTTTTGTTGTTGTTGTTGTTTTGGTTTGATTTTACTATACCTGTTGGAAAGGTCAACTATTCTGAAAATAACAAGATATACCATAGTAGTTATTGTTTTCATAGTATCTTTCTTAGAAGTTCTGTACCAGTTCTACTGCTTTGTTTTGATTGACTTCATTCTGTTACGTTTTGTTGGATTTTACTATCTTTAAAATAAAAAAATTTTTAAATAAGAAATAAATTTTAAAAAAAAGATAACTACAGTACTCTGAAAAAGGAGATTGAAGAGGATACTGCAAAATGGAGAGATACCCTGTGCTCTTGGGTAGGAAGAACCAATACAGTGAAAATGGCCATACTTTGAAAACTGTTAAACAGATTCAGTGCAATCCCAATCAAAATTCTAATAGCATATCTCACAGCATTAGAGAAAAGAATCTTAAAATTCATCTGAAACCAGAAGAGACCTACAATAGCAAAGGCGATCCTGAGCAACAAAGACAAGACAGGGAGCATCACAATCCCTGACTTGAAATTATACTTCAGAGCTGCTGTGATAAAAACAATGTGGTACTGGCAGAAAAAACAGACCCAAAAAATAATGGAACAGATCAGAAGATGCAGAAACAACTCCAGATACACTAAGTCACCTTATCTTTGACAAAGGTGCCAAACACATTCACTGGAAGAAAGATAGCATCTTTAATAAATGGTACTGGAAATGGCTGGGGATTTAGCTTAGTGGTGTAGGCACCTGCCTGGCAGGCACGAGGCTGTGAGTTCAATCTCTGGTACCAAAAATAAATAATAAATAAATAAATAAATAAATAGTACTGGAAAAACTGGCTCTGCACATGACAAAGATTAAAACTAGACCCATATCCTTCACCATGCACTAAGCTAAAATCAGAATGGATCAAAGATCTTCATATTAAAACAGAAACATTAAATCTGCTGGAAGATAGAGTAGGTAAAACTCTTGAAGACTCTGGTGTAGGCAACGACTTTATGAACAAAATCCTGATTGCACAGGAAGTATCACAAAGAATCAACTGGGATCCTACCCTATTGAAAAGCTTTTGCACAGCAAGAGAAACCACCAACATAGTGAAGAGACAACCTACAACGTGGGGGAAAATGTTTGCCAACTGTTTGTCAGACAAAGGATTACTATCGAGAACATATAAAGAACTAAAAAAAAAAATCAGTCCTCCTATATGTAAAGACGCAATCCAAAAATTGGCATCTGAGATGAATATACTCTTCTCAGATGAAGAAATACAAACAGCAAATAAATATGTGAAAAAATCTTCAACATCACTGGTCATTCCAAAAATGCAAGTTAAAACAACACTGAGAGGGCCAGGAGTGGTGGCGCACACCTTTAATCCCAGCACTCGGGAGGGTGAGGCAGGAGGATTGTTGTGAGTTCGAGACCAACCTGGGCTACAAAGCGAGTTCAAGGCCAGCCTGAACTGCATAGTGAAACCCTGTCTCAAAAAATAGGGCTGGGGATTTAGCTCAGTGGCCTAAGTGCCTACCTGGCAGGCACAAGGTTGTGAGTTCAATCCCTGGTACCAAAAACAAAAAAAACAAACAGAAAAAACCCACTGAGATTCCACCTCACCCTGAAAAGAATGGCTAGCACCAAGAAATCAAGCAATAACAAATACAGGCAGGGTTGTGGGAGAAAAGGAACCCTTCTTCACTGACTGGTACAATTGCCGTGGAAATCAGTGTGGAGATTCCTTAAAAAACTAGGACTTGACGGCCTGGGCTACAACGCGAGCGCAAGGCTGGCCTGAGCTGCATAGTGCGACCCTGCCTCAAAAAACCAGGGCCGGGAGTTTGGCTCAGCAGCTTAAGTGCCTGTCTGGCAGGTGCGAGGCTGTGAGTTCAATCCCCGGTGCCGCAAAAAAAAAAAAAAAAAAAAAAAACTAGGACTTGAGGTCCCATTCTACCCAGTTATTCCCCTTCTGGGTATCTTCTCAAAAGAATTAAAAACATCATGCCACAGCAATATATGTTCACCCATGTTTATAGCAGCACAATTTGTAATAGCTAGAGCTTGGAAACAACCTAAATGCCCATCGACTGAGGAATGGATAAAAAAGATGTGGTATTTTTATACAATGGAATACTACCCAGCCATAAAGAAGAATAAACTGGAGAGTTTTATAGGTAAATGGATGCAACTTGAGACTACAAGTGAAATAAATAAGACACGTGTAAATAACATTGTCGCTAGCACCAAGAAATCAAGCAATGTGAGAAGCTGAATGAAACAACATATGTATGTGTGTGTATATTTATATACATATTTATATGTATATAAAAAACTAGTTAAGATAGTCATACTACTGATTTCTCTGAGTTCACTGAAGAGAAAGATTTGTGCTGGTATTGTTCGGACAATTGAATGAAGATGTCTTGTGCTCTGGGTGAATGATTTGGGGATGACAACACGTAACATATGCACCATTGTTGCCCTCAATTGACTTGTTTTGAAATTTTGTTTTAGTTTTTTTCTCCCTTTTTTTTTGTTTTTGTTTTTCCCCTTGAAATAAAATAGATTTGAAAAAAAACGTTTGCTATAATTACTACTGTTAAATACAGTTCTCTAAACATTAGCCAGAGAAGTCAGGCAAAAGAAAAAAATGAAAGGGATACGAACAGGAAAGGAGGAGGTCAAATTATCATTACTTGCAGTTGACATAATCCTCTACTTAAAAGACCCAAAAAAATTCCACCAAAAGACTCCTAGGATTAATAATCGATTTCGGTAGTGTAGCAGGATACAAAATCAACACATAAAAATCAATAGTGTTCTTAGGGCCGGAAGTTTGGCTCAGTGGCTTAAGCGCCTGTCTGGCAGGCGTGAGGTTGTGAGTTTGATCCCCAGTGCCACAAAAAAAAAAATCAATGGTGTTCTTGTACACCAATAATGAACTCACTGAGAAAAACATTAGGGAAATAATATCTTTCACAATAGCATCAAGAAAAATTAAATACTTAGGAATTAACCTAACAAGGAAGTAAAAGTTCTTTACAATAAAAACTATAGTATTCTGAAAAACAAGACTGAAGACAATATTAGAAAACATAAAGATGGGCTGGAGATTTAGCTCAGTGGCCTAAGCACCTGCCTGGCAGGCACGAGGTTGTGAGTTCGATCCCCAGTACAAAAAAAAAAGAAAGAAAGAAAGAAAACACAAATATATCCCCTGTTCCTGGATAGGCAGAACCAATATAGCTAAAATGGCCATACCTCCCAAATTGACATACAGAATGATTGCAATCCCAATCATAACACCAATAGCACACCTCAGAGAACTACAGCAAACAATCCTAAAATTCATATGGAACCAGAAGAGAACTACAATAGCAAGCAGTCCTAGGCAACAAACAAAAGGCAGGAGGCATCACAAGCCTGGACCTCAAGTTATACTACAAAACTACAGTGGAAAAAAAACAGCATGGCACTGGCAAAAAACAGACTTGTGGATCAATGGAACAGAATAAAGGATGCAAAAACATTCAGAAACATTCCAAGAACATTCAGTTACCTGATATTCAACAAAGGGGCCAAAAATATACCCTGGAGGAAAGACAGCCTGTTTAACAAATGATGCTGGGGAAACTGGCTATCCACAGGCAGAAGACTGAATCTACACCCATATTTCTTACCATGTACTAAACTAAAATCAAAATGGACTAAAGATGTAAATATTAAAACAGAAACACTAAAAAAAAAAAAAGAAGAAGCATATCTTGCTGTAACACAAAGTAGGTAAAACTCTTGAATACATAGGCATAGTCATGGACTTTCTGAACAAACCCCAGTTGAACAAGAAATTCCACCAAAATCAACAAATGAGATCATATCAAATTAGAAAGCTTCTGCACAGGAACGGAAACAACCAGTAGAGGTTAGAGACTACATACAAAATGGGAAAATTTTTTTGCCAGCTACAACTCAGACAGAGGACTAATATCTAGAATATATAAAGCACTCAAACTAGGTGTGGTGGCACGTGACTGTAATTCCAGCACTCAGGAGGCTGAGGTGGGAGGATTCCCATGAGTTCAAAGCCAGCCTGGGCTACATGGTGAGGTCAAGGCCAGTCTGCACCACATATCAAGACCTTGTCTCAAGAATAAAAAGGAAAAAGAAAAAAGAAAAAGAAAAAAAGTCAAAAAATTAGATCCACCCCCAAATAAAAGACACATCGAAAAATGGGCAACTGAAATGAACAGATACTTCTCAGAAGTACAAATGGCCAATAAATACATGAAAACCTGTTCAGTATCTCTGGTCACTAAAGAAATGCAAATCAAAACAACACTGAGATTCCGTCTTACTCCCAAAAAATGGATATCAAGAAATCAAATGATAGCAACTTCTGGTGAGGCTTTGAGGAGAAAGGAAGCCTCCCACTAATACAACCACTATGGAAATCAGAATGGAGATTCTTCAAAAACTAAAACAAGAAATTCCATTTGACCCAGCTATTCCCCTTCTAGGTAGCTTCCTGATTTAAAGACATCATATTATAGAGATATATACATATCCATATTTATAGCAGCACAATTCACAGCAGCTGTATCTTGGAAGCAGCTTGTATGCCCACCAACAGGTGAATAAATAAAGAAAATGTGGTATTTATACACAATGGAGTACTACTCTGTTGTAAAGAAGAATCATTTGTAGGAAAGAAGATGTATTTTGAGACCATAATAGTAAGTGAAAGAAATTAGACACACAAGCTCAAATGTCACATTCTCTTATATGAGAAACCCAAAGTATAAAGAAAGGGCTTAAGCGCCTGTCTGGCAGGCATGAGGCTGAGTTCAATCCCCAGTGTTGCCAAAAAAAAAAAAAAAAACATATTTGTATTCTTCAAGTAATCCCTCTGTTCCACATGTATTTTCTCACTCACTGGGACAGATTAGGAGATTGCTATAGTGTCACTCGAATTTTGCACTTGGCAAGATTAAAGCCCAGAGAAGTCATGTGATGGGCCCAAGTCTTGCCCCCAGTAACGGCAGAACTGGGATTTAAACCAAGTCCTGGCCTCAGACCTGAAGTGGGCACATTTTCTCCTTCGTGTCCACAGCCATGTGGGCTTCTCTCCGACTGCTCTTTCATCTTTCCCCATTAGCCAATCTCACACGAATCTCATCTTCTGTGGAAACTGAATCTTTCCTCCTGGGCCTCTCTTCAAGCCCTCACCATTTCATTTCTTGATTTCTGCCTCACTCCTCAACCAGATTTTTCCCGCTCAAACTACTTTCTTTTTGTCATCACAGGAGCCTTTGGCTCCACATCCTCTACCATGCCAGCTTTTAGATGTGACCCCAACTCACCTCTCCAAATCTGGCTCCCCCAGTTTCCCTGTGCAAGGGAGATGAGCTGCCCCCCGAACCACGCCCAGCACATGCCGTGGTCTTTACCAGAGCTCCTGTCCTGTCTGGAGTACACGCCGCCCACCTGCAAATCCTGTGTGCTCAGCTCTGCCCGGGGCACCTTGACTCACACTGTTTTCTCTTGCTTTCCCTCTTTTTGTTTTCATTTTGTGGTGGTGGATATGAAACCCAGGGTCACATGCCTATGTGTCTTCTTGAGAACTTGTGTGTTCATTTCCAGAACCACATGAGTTGGCCCTTAATTGCTCCCTGAGAGATTCCCATGTTTCCCCAGTGTGACTGTGGGTTCTTCAGGGCCCAGTGAAGTTATCTGCTTCGGGGTAAACTGTCCTCCCCTTAAGGTTAGTGACTTTCCTTAAAATGCAGATGCTGCACTGGGTGTGGTGGCACAGGCCTGTAGCCCTGTCACTCAGAGGCTGAGGCAAAAAGATATTGTAAGTTGAGACCAGCCTGAACTACATAGTAAGACCCCTGCCTCAAAACAAACAAAAACAAAATGCAGGTGCCTATGTCCCATTTCAGACTTGCTAGGTCAGAATCTCTAAGGGTGAGCCCAAGTATATATAATTTTTTGGTAATGGTTTAATTGAGATACAATTTATCTACCATTAAATGTATCATTTTGCCTGGTAAGTGCGAGGTCATGAGTTGGATCCCTGGTACCAAAAAAAAAAAAAAAAGTATCATTTTAAAATACTCGATTTGAGGGCTGGGAGTTTGGCTCAGTGGCTTAAGCGCCCGTCTGTGAGGCGCGAGGTTTTGAGTTCAATCCCCGGTGCCGCAAAAAGATAAATAAATAAAATAAAATAAAATAAAATACTCGATTCAAACCAGGCATAGGGCCATATGCCTGCAAACCCAGCACTCAGGAGGCTGAGGCAAGAGTATTGCTGCAAATTCAAGGTCAGCCTGAGCTCCACGATGACTTTATAGCCCAGGCTGGTCTCAAACTTGCAACAATCCTCCTGCCTCAGCCTCCCAAGTGCTGGGATCACGGGCGTGCGCCACCATGCCTGGATACAAATGTAAAATTTTTAAAAAATAAAACACTCACTTCAAACTGAGTGCCACAGTACTAGCCTATAATCCCAGCACTGGGGAGACAGAGGCAGTAGGATCACCTGTCCAGTTCAAGGCCAGCCTGGGTTACATAGTGATTTTAAGGTCAACCTGAACTAAATGGACCCTGTCTCAAAAGATAAATAAATAAATGAATAAACTCAATTCAGTGGTTTTTTCGTATATCCAAAGAGTTTTAGAAGATTTTCATCACTCCCTCCCCAAAAACCCCATACCTATTTGCAATCACTTCCCACTCCCTCCTCTAAGGCTTGGCAACTACTAATCTGCTTTGTCTGTACGGACGCACCTATACTGGCCATTTCGTATAAGTGGAATCATACAATACACAATACGCGGCCTTTTGTGTCTGAAAACTTAGCCTAATGTTTTCAAATTTCACCTCCATTGTCATCTGAATGGCTAAAAAATACTGTACTGTATGAATACGCTACCTCTTGCTCCTCTGCTAGTCAGTTGGTGGACATTTGGGTTATTTCCACAGTCCCTTAGGAGCAATGCTGGTGTGAACAGGCACAGAAGTTTCTGGGCGGACCCGCGTCCTCGTTTCTCTTGGGTGGATGCTACGATGGACTTCCGGGCTGTGCGTAGCTGTTTTCCAAAGCAGCTGCAACCCCGAACTTCTCCAGCGGGGAAGGGGGAGGGGCTGTTTCTCTGCTTTCTCGCTGCTGCGCTCTTACCAGGTGCCGCGGATGTGACCAAGTCTGGGCACTCCTGTACGAGCTGGAAGCCCTGCTTATCTGTCATCCTAACAATTACCTTAGCCTGCTTGCCATGCTGAGTGGCCCTGGATTGAGATCACCTTCCTCTGAGAGCCCCAGGGTGGGGATGATGGAAACGCGGTGTTTATGGGCAGGAGCGCTCCCAACATTTTAACACCCGGTCAGTCCTGGTGCTTAAATGGAAAGGCCCAAGATAGTGAGCGATTAGAGCGATTTAGGCGGAAGTAGCTGGGGGAGAGGGGAGGGGAGGGGGGAGGGGAGGGGGGGAGGGGGGGGCCCGAGACCGACCCGGGTCTGACTCAGCCTTTGAGCTGCTGCTCGACTGTGATTGCGTCATGTGGCCTCCGTGGCACAGCTCTGATGAGTGAAAGAGGCTCAAGTGAGCTCGTTGACAGCATCTGATGCCAGCACCGAGCTGCTCCTGTGAATTACCAGGGTATTAGCTCTGTCTTGTCCCCAGGCCAGAGCTGGAGGGTGTGGCCGAGAGGATGGCAGTGCCACAATCCAATGGACTGACCCAGCGCAGTGGCCCAACTGCTTCAATCTCTGCTCCTTCCCCACCCCCAGGACTGTGAGGAACTAAAATAAACCGGAAGTTTCCATTTCACCCAGTGGGCTGCCTGACACTTTTGTCTGGGTTCCTCATCTCGGCAGGGAACCTCCCGGGCTGAGGTGCGGCTCCTCCCTGCATACCGGCGTCTTTGGTTTTTTTTCCTAAATAACTTCCTGTCTAAAACCTCCCCCCCACACACACACACACCCAACCACCACCGCTTTTACAACGTCTAAAGGACGTGTGCTGAAATCAAAGGTTAGAATCCAGGATTTCAGCAGCAAATGGACCCTAAGCTATTTGTGTGGGCTGAGGCTGACAGTTGTTGTTCAGAAACTCCGGTCTGGGGAACAGTAAGAGACCTTTTATGGGTCTTTATGTTTTCTTTGATTGGGTCTTTCTTTCTTTTTTACTTTGTGTATGTGTGTGTGTGTGTGTGTGTGTGTGTGCTTGTGCCCACTGGGGATGGAACTCAGGACTTCACACATGCTAGGTAAGTGCTCTACCACTGTTCTACACCCTCAGCCATGTTTTGGGTGTTTTTCTTTTTTAATTATTTTGCCTGGTGTGGTGGAGCACGCCTGTAATCCCAGCACTCGGGAGGCTGAGGCAGGAGGATCACCGTGAGTTTAAGGCCAGCCTGGGCTACATAGTGAGTTCAAGGCCAGGCTGAACTACATAGTGAAACCCTGTCTCAAAAAAAAAAAAAAAAGCTAAGCAAAACATAATTTTTTTAAGAGTAAAGCCTTAGTCTTTTGAACTCACTTTGTCCCTAACCTGTACAAGTACATAAAACTTATTTGTTCACCCCGGCAGCTTCCTTTGGGGACACTCAGGTACCGACCTGCTGGACTTGTCACTGAGGCCCAGGGAGGGTTGGGCTAGGACTACCGCATGTGCCCTGACGTCAGCCAAAAAGCAAAAAAGGGACGTGAGGGGTGACTGCCATCCACAGGAATGTGGGTTTTGTTCCCTTTCTGCCACGTGTAGAACAGCAAAGCCCAAAAATAGGTCTCCAAAAAAAAAAAAAAGAAAACATAGTGGGTCTCCGTGGAAAGTCCTGAGAGTCTACAGCTGTTGCATAGGCCAGCGCCACGCTTGCCTGCCGCAGACCACTCGCCTCTTGCTCCCTGGAATTGTCCTCCCAGCCGGGAGATGGGCAGATGGTGTTTGCTTGCTTATAGCTTTGGAATTAAGGTTTGGGTTTGGGGGAGGTTTTTTGTTTTGTTTTTTATAAGTAGAAAAATTTGCACATGTCTGTAATCCCAGCACTCAGGAGGCTGAGGCAGGAGGGTTGCTGTGAGCTTGAGGCCAGCTTGGGCTACATAGTGAGTTCAAGGCCAGCCTGAACTGCATAGTGAAACCCTGGCTCAAAAAGACAAAAAAAAAAAAAAAAAAAGTAAAGAAAAAAGAAAAATTTATGGCTTCCTCCTAGGCTGCTGCCCAAATCCTTGCTACAGTCTTCGTATGTTTCTCATGTCTCCTCAGCCAAATCTCAATCATAAATAAATAAGCGGATCTGAACCTCTGCCCTTTACTTTCCAGAACTGGGATGAGTCACCCAGCTACTCAGAAACCAGGAAGAATGCAACTGACTAGAGGGGACTCTGCCCCCAGGGAAAACCTGGCTACTCTTGGGGCTTGATTTAGGAACAGAGTCCCAGTTCCACGGGGTGAGGTGGGGGGCTCTCATTCTCAGGGCACAGTGGCTGAGAACTTCCTAGGAGGACCCAGAAACTTCCCGGAGTTATGAAGAACCCTGAGCAAGGACGTGCTTATCCCAGTGGGCCTGCTGGGTCACTCTGGAAGGAAGGAGGCCACACAGGAGCTCTGGCCATGTCCCCGGAGCCAGTGCTGTGCAGATACAGCTGAGAAAGGCCTTTGACCCAGAGGGAAAACTCCACAGGAAAGCTCAAGGTGCATATCTTTGCTCTGGGCTTGTTTAGGGTCTGTCCTCAACCTTACCTGGGCCCAGGCTACCATGAGGGCCAGAGAAATGACCCCAAGCACAAAACACATTGACCTTGCGTTGAGCCCGCACCACCATGACTGTGACCGCAGCTCCTCCTCACAGCAGCCCTGGCAGCCCAGTTGGACTGGTTCGTGGCCATTCCTGCCCCAGGGGCACTTTCTACCCTACACTAGCATCCCTCACCTGCCACTGACAACCCTCAGACTCCAGGACAAGGTACAAAATGCTGATGGTCAGGAGATAGCTCTGGAAAATAACTGGAGTATAAAAATAGATAAATAAATAAATGAAAAATAGGGCCAGGAATATAGCTCAGCAGCACAGCACCTGCCTGGCAAGCATGAGGTCTTAAGTTTGATTTCCCATACCAAAAAATAAAAAGATAACTAGCTAAGTTTGACCTTCCTGTGAGTTGGTAGAAGCCATACTGGGTCTGGGAGGAGTACAACAAGAAGCCAATTTGCCCTTCCTGTAAGCCACACAAACCATTCGGGGCCCAGGAAGAGAGAAGCCACTTCACCCTTCCTGTGAGCCTACAGTTCACAGGCTGAGAATCAAGAAATCTCACTCCCCAACCCTGTAAAAAAAAAAAATAATAATAACTAGTTAGTGCCTCCTGTACCCCTCCCCATTTCCCTGCCCAGCTCTGTGGAAAGGGGGACCCAGCCTCATGTTCAGAAAGTCAACACTTAGGCCTGTGCTGTGAGCTCCTCTGCTGTGGGGGCAGCACCACCCTGACCCCAAGGGACAGTGGCACTGGGGCAGGGCTCAGCCTGCCAAGCTAATGTTCCTCAGAGGTGACAGGAGCAGATAATGGCTCCACTGTCCTAAGGTTGTGGTGAAGATAACAAAGATTTAACATATGGGAACCCCTAGGAATGCTGGGATATGCTGGAGCTAAATCTAGGTGTGGATTATCCAGCCATATACACATGGTAAAATTAATTGAGCTAGTCACTTTAAGATCTATGCACTTTGAGATATGTAAACAATACCCCAATAAAGTAATGTTGGCTGGAAAAAGAAAAAAATGAAGTAACATATACAAAGGCACTTTGTACCTTGTAAATCTTTTGTTGTTAAGGATTTTTTTCCCCAGTACTAGAAATTTAGCCAAGGCCTTACCCATGTTAGACAAGCGCTCTACCACAAGCTATATCCTCAGCCTTTTTATTTTTTTTAATTTTGAGACAGAGCCTCACTAAATTGCCTAGACTGGCCTTGAACTTACAGTCCTCCTCCCTCAGTCTCCCCAGTAGCTGGGATTTTATAGGCAAGTGTAACTGTGTCTAGCTGTTAAGGACTTTTTAAAGTTTTTAGTGAACTGCTACTACTATCCTGACTTCCAATGTAATGGCCTTGTTTTGCCTATTCCTGTACTACATATTGATGGAATCATATACTATAGACTTTTATGTTTGCCTTTTCCCTCCACATTTTGTGTATGAGGCTCTTCTATGCTGTATCCACAGCTTGTTCATTCTCATTGCTGTATACTATTCCATTGTGTGAATGCACCTTTGATTTCTGCATTCCCTGTCAATAACAGACATTTGCATAGTTTCCAAGTTGGGGCTACTAGAAGAATGATGCCATAAACATTTTTATCATTAGTCAAACATATACAGACAGTTCCTGACATACAATGTTTGGCTGTTTGTTTGTTTGCAGTACTGGGAATTAAACCCAGGGCCACCAAATGTGGTGGTGCACGCCTGTAATCCCAGTACTTGGGAGGTTGAGGCAGGCGGATTGCTGCAGGTTCAAGGTCAGTCTAGGCTACAAAATGAGTTCAAGGCCCGCCTGAACTGCATAGTGAAACTTTGTCTAAAAAGAAGGAAAGAAGCCGGGCGTGGTGGCGCACGCCTTTAATCCCAGCACTCGGGAGGCTGAGGTAGGCGGAGCGTTGTGAGTTCGAGGCCGGCTTGGGCTACAACGCGAGCGCAAGGCCGGCCTGAGCTACATAGTGCGACCCTGCCTCAAAAAACCAGGGCCGGAAGTTTGGCTCAGTGCCTTAAGCGCCTGCCCTGGCAGGCGCAAGGCTGTGGGTTCAATCCCCGGTGCCGCAAAAAAAAAAAAAAAAAAAAAAAAAGAAAGAAAGATTTTTTTTTGAAAGAAAGACTTAAAAACTGGGCCTTTGCACTGAGCTACATTCCCAACACTTTATTTTTTTTAATTTTATTTTATTTTTTAAAAAATAAAAGCTAACAAAATAAAACAGAATAAAGCCAATCAAAACAAAACAGTGAAAGTGATACAGGGTTTCAAAACAGGATAATGGGAAATCAATAATGGCTATCATAATGCATCTTGTTATCTTCAAAATAGTTGTCCATACCATCGGACATAGTAAAATCAAATAAAACAAAACAGAATAAAAACAATCAAAACAGAACATTGAATAAAACAAAACAATAAATCAGAACAAAACAAAACAGTGAGAACAATATTGGATTTCAAAAAAAAGGCAGGAGCGACTCCAACCAAGAGACAAGACAACCTTCCAGGGGCCTGCGCGAGTGGCGTGGACCCCAGCGGGAGAAAGAAATGGGTGCACCTCCAACCAGGAAACAAGTAAGACAGCTTTCTGGGGGGCCTGCAGCGTGGACCCCAGGAGGAGAAACATACGTGCCCCCTCCCATGCCTACAGGTGCACGGGCTAAAAATCAAGGACAAAGCCTGCCCCGTGCGCCCCCCGCCCCGGTTAAGCAACCTACTTGTTTGGAGGTCTGGCTACATGATAGCAACTAAGATACATAAAACAACCAAATGGTAGGGCTGGGAGTTTGGCTCAGTGGCTTAAGTGCCTGTCTGGCAGGCACAAAGTTGTGAGTTCAACCCTGGTGCCACAAAAACAACCAAATGCTAGTATTGTTTTGTTCATTTTGTAGGCCTGGGGCAGGCAGCCTGAGCATCTCTTTGGAAAATGACCGTACACAATGTAGCAAAAATGGGGGATTCTCTTCTGTCTTGTCTTCGAGGCCCAATATTGTTCTCATTGTTCTGCTTTATTCTGATTAATTTTTTTGACCTTATTTTATACTCTGTTTTTATTGGTTTTATTGTGTTTTTTGTTTTGTTTTTTTGTTTTGGTTTGGTTTGGTTTGATTTTACTATACCTGTTGGAAAGGACAACTATTCTGAAAATAACAAGATATACTATGGTAGCTATTGTTTTCATAGTATATTTCTTAGAAGTTCTGTACCAGTTCTACTGCTTTGTTTTGATTGACTTCGTTCTGTTATGTTTTGTTGGATTTTACTATCTTTAAAATTAAAAAAAAAGGCAGAAGGAAATCCCCCATATTTGCTATATTGCATACTGTTATCCTCCTAATAAATGCTCAGACTACTGGCCTTAGACCTACAAAGTCAATCAAACAATACAAGCATTAAGTTGTTTTTGTACCTTGTTATCAACTCAGCCTGTCCTCTGAATCAGCCAGTTGCTTGGCATGGGGGGAAGAGATGTGGTGTTCTCGACTCTCAGCCTGCATGCTGGTCAGTTCACAGGAAGGGCGAATTGGCTTGTCTCTCTTCCTGAACCCCGCATGGTTTGTGCAGCTCACAGAAATGGTGAATTGCCTTCTTGTTATACTCCTGCTAGACCCACAGTGGCTTCTGCTGACTCACAGGAAGGGCAAACTCTTATTTTTTATTTTGAGGCAGGATCTTACTGCATCATTAAGTTGCCCAGGCTGGGCTCAAACTTGCAGTCCTGCCTCAGCTTCTCAGTGTGCTAGGACTACAGATGTGTGTCAAAATACCCAGCTATGATGGTTTGCCTTACAATGTTTTGACTTTATCATACTATGAGAGCTGTATGCATTCAGTAGAAACTATACTTCAAATTTTGAATTTGGGTCTTTCCCTAGGCTAGTAATATTCTTTCCATCCCCTTTGAGGTTCCAGGCAGCAGCAGTAGTAGCAATAGCTCTGTCATTCCCTCTGTCACACAGGAAAGCACCCCACACTCTACAGTGGCTGTGTTGCTAAACTAGGATAGGTGGTAGTTTACGTGGATTATATGCATTTTCAGTTCATGATGGGTTTATCAGGATGTAAATAGAGCATCTGTAGTTGCATTTTTCTTGAATATATACATAGGCATATGTACAAAGGCATACATACTTAAGGGTGCAGAGAGCCCAGGAGCATGTATGTTCAGTTTTGGTAGAGACATATTGATTTGCTTTGTTTGTTTATTTATTGCTATTTAATTTTTTCCTCTTTTGTTTTTTGTTTATATGGTTGATTTCTAAAGAGTAATCCACCAGAGTTCTCATTACCAAAATAATTAAAAGGAGCTTAGGCTATGGCTCAGTGGCCAAGCTCTTGCCTAGTGTTCATCAGGATGCCAGCATGGCTGGGCTCTGGGGAAGTCTCTTCCTGAATGCAGGCCAGCAACCTTTATGCTGTGCACTCACAGGGCCTTTCCTCAGTTGCTCACATGGAGAGAGTGAGCAAGCTGTCTGATGCCTTTTTTTTAAAATAGGGTCTTGTTATGTACCCCAGGCTGGCCTTGACCTTGTAGTGATCCTCCTGCCTCAGCCTCCCAAGTGCTGGGATTATAGGCATGTGCCACCACACGGCCAATTCCTCTTCTTACAGGGCACTAAACCTATCATGACAGCCCCACCATCATAACTGCATCTCAACCTAATCAAAGGCCTCATCTCCACTGGGGCTTAGGACTTCAACATGAACTTTGGGGACACGCTTCAATTCATCACCAGCAGACTGGTTCACCACTGGATCTGCATAATGTCCAAAGCAAGTGCGTGCTCCATGAATACTATTGTTTTGGGGTTTTGTTTTGTTTTGTTTTTTGCTATGTAGCCCGGGCTGGCCTTGAACTCAAAGTGCTCACAGCAATTCTCCTTCCTCAGCTTCCCTAAATGCTGGACTTATAGGCGTGTGCCACCACACCTGTCTGAATACTACTTTTAAAACCTGTCTTGTTTTTTGTGGGTTTTTTTGGTTTGGTACTGAAAATCGAACTCATGACCTTGTGTTTGCCAGGCAGGCACTGTGCTGCTGAGCTACATCCCCAGCCCAAAATCTGCTTTTACGGCAGTACTCCAACACACAAAAGCCATAGTGACAGGTTTCTGGTGCTCCTGGTTCTCATCTCTCAGCTTCAACGTTTGCCAACAAGTTGCTTATCTAACTGCATCTATCAGTTATCAGAGTCGGCTTTCCCATGGAGAGGGGACAGAATGTAAGATACGCCAAGGCACGAACCCTGCAAGGTATGTCCACCCTCTAAGGGCTGTAAGTTGGCCAGATTCTGAAGTCAGATCCTAGGAAAACAACAGTCCCTGTGAATAGCCAGGCTCTGACTTGATCTTCCTGATCTCATCTTGTTGCACATGGATTGAGCTCATATTATGGGCCTCCTCTGAGCCGGGGTAACAGGGTGACCAGGACACAGCTTCTCTTCTGCAGCCAGCTGTCTGGAGAGATGGCCAAGTGAACAAGCACACAGGCTGATTAGGCTCTGCCCAGAGCCTGGGGACGCCTGGCCAGAGTTGGAGGTCAGGAAAGGATTCTCAGAGGAAGTGAATCTTATAGTGATTATTCTCTATTTGCCCCCAAATCCATTGTTTGACTTCCACGCCCTTGGGAGCTGACCTTTATCCCAGTTCATCGACCAGGCTTTCCTACCCTCTGGCTTCTGGTAGGTCCAGTTCAAAAGCATGGGCAGGAGACTCCAGGGCCCGAAGAATAACAAGTTGGGTTCTTTATCTCTGTGCTGTTTGATTGGTTGGTTGGTTGGTTTTGTGGTTCTAGGCATTGAACCTGAGGTCTTTGTACTGAGTTACATCCCCAACCCTTTATTTATTTATTTATTTATTTATTTTGGTACCAGGGATCAAACTCACAACCTTGCACTTGCCAGGCAGGTGCTTGTGCTGCTGAGCTAAATCCCCGGCCCCTTGTTCATTTATTTTTTAAGACTTAGACTCACTAAATAACTAAATTGCCCAAGCCAGGCTCACACTTGTGATCCTCCTGCCTCAGCCTCCCAAAATGCTGGGATTACAGGTGTACACCACCACACCCAGCTTCTTTTGCTTTCTGCCCATTGTGGTTCTGGCAGCGCTTGAACCCTTTCATGGCCACAACTCCCATCAAGTGGCTCCTTCTCAAGACCAGGTTCCTGGTTCCTGGGTGCCTCTGTGTCCCTGTCAGCACCTTTATAGATAGTCCCTTGGGCAGTGGGTGGCTCAGTAGTAGTGTGTGTTCAGCATACATGCCGCCCTGGGTTTCATCCCCAGCACCACACACACACACACACACACACACACACACACACAATCAGAATATATATATGTGTGTATGTATTTGTGTGTGTGTTATATAAATGGTACCTTCGAGAAAAAGTCTCCCCAAAAATTCTGCACAAGGAAACAAAGGCTCAAGAAAGAATAGGAGCTTATTAACTCAGAGGCCAACCTGAAGGAGCCACCAATTGTCAAGTTAGTACAATTTGAGCAACAAAATATTAATGACAGTATTAGATTATAGCTCATGAAATGAAACAAATACAAGTCCATACCGATACTAACAAATATGTAATTGGATAAGTAGATCAATGAAGAAGAAGGGATAGCTCTTCCTTACAGAATTCCAGTTCATAAATGTAGAAGGAATGAGGAACAAACAATACAATAATTGTCACTGGCAAAATCTACTGATGCAAAAATTCAGTGGGCCACAGTTCAAGGAGAAATAATGCACATAGTTTTAAAGTGTCTTCCTGAAGATACTTACTTTTTGGAGAGAGGGGGGGTGTTGAAACAGGGTCTCGCTATGCAGTTCAGGCTGACCTTGAACTCACTAGGTAGCCCAGGCTGGCCTCAAACTTGAGCAATCTACTGCCTCAGCCTTCTGAGTGCTGGGATTGCAGGCGTGTGCCATCACACCCAGTTTGAAGATGTTTACAAAGAGGGGAAAAATATGGCCAGGGATGTAGCTCAGTGGTAGAGCACTTATCTAGCATATGCAAGGCTCTGGGTTCAATCCTCCATGTTGCAAAACAAAGCAAAGCAAAAAGAAGAGAAAAATAGTAATTTTACAGTGCAGATCAACAACCAAAACCATCTTAACCAAGTGACCAGCATAACATCACCAGTAATAAGACTATTCTGACATCCCAGGGCTGCTAATGAGATGGGGTATGTCATTTCCATGGCATCTTTGCCAGAAATGTGTAACCTCATTTTAATGAGAAACACCCGCCAAACCCAAACTGAAAGGCACTGCACAAAATACCTGACCAGTACACTTCTGAAGTGTCAGGGAAGGAAAGGGAAACTGACGATCTGTCGTAGATTGGAGGAGATCTAGCAGAAGTGACAGTTAAAGCAAGGTGTCTTAGGTGGGAGTCTGAAACAGAAAGAATGTGAGTGGAAAAACAGGAAATTTGACATAGGTACAGGGCAGTGATTGAATGCGTTCCTAGCACGCCTGGGCCCTGGGTTCCATCCCCAACACTGCAGAAATGAAGAAAAATGAATTAGGCACATAATTTAGTTATCAATATCATACCAAGACGAAATTCCTGGTTTTTATTATTGTAGTATGGTTATGTAAAATGTTAAAGTAAACCCCTCGTGGTAGTGCACGCCTATAATTTTAGAACTCTGGGAAGCTGATGCAGGAGGATCACAAATTCAAGCCTAGCCTGGGTAATTTAGTGAGACCATGCCTCAAAGGTTTTAGCAAGGGCTGGAGATGTAGCTCAGTATGAAGGCCCTGGGTTCAACCTCCCCAGTACCACAAAGGGAAAAAAAAAAAAGGAAGTTGAAGTTGTTGAGTGAGGGTTTACGGGAAGCCTCTGTACTATTTCTGTAAATCTGAATTCAAAATAAATTTAGGTTCTGTTTCTGGTTAAGATGAACTGAGAACATCCTAACCTGCTTCTCCCACTTCATGCTACTAAAACTCCTGAGCAGAGGCTGGGGAATGGTAGGTCAGTGGTGCAATGCGTGCCTGGCATGCACGAGGCTCTGGTCTGATCCCTAGCCGTGCAGAAAAGGGTGGGGGGACGCATAGAGGGGGAGTGGAGGACCGAGAGAGGGGGAG
>RJWM01026846.1:0-27558 GCA_004363535.1 Dasyprocta punctata
CCCACCATGTATTTTTTAAATTTTTGTTTGTGTCTGTGTGTGTGTGTTGACAGGGTCTCACTATGCAGTCCAGGCTAGCCTCCAACTCTGAAGTGATTCTCCTGCCTCTGCCTCCCGCGTGCTGGGACTACAGGTGTACGCCACCACGCCTGGCTGTCTTTTCTTAACCATTTCTTCATTTAGAGGGAACGCCAAGGACTATAGTTGACTGTAGTGACACAGGCGAAGGCACCTTTCATCATTCTTTCATCAGCTCCGCCCAGGCGTCAGTAACCGTCGCTCCGAACCAGCGTCCCTCAGAGGCGGGTTACGGTTCAGCTTCCAGGCTCAGTGGTTTTACGAGGCTGTGTTTCCAACCAATTGCATAAGCTCCTCAGGAGGCACTTGGGTGATATCTGTTTGTCTTTGCACACATTTCAATCACCGTTCCGCACTTCCTCAAACCTCGCCTCTGCACGAGCCTCAGCACGACCCGGTGTCGCGGAAAAACGCTCCTCCGGGTCCTCGATCTCGCCTAGGGGCGGCACAACAGCAGCTCCCGAGCGCTTGGGGCCGTTGTTAAGCGCCTTTGTCCCCGGCCGGCCCGGGCGCGCGCCGGTCTCCCCGCCTCACACTCGTTCGTGGCCCTGTCCTCCGCATTCCCCTTGTTCCCCGGTGATGCCGCCTCCAAGCTCAGCGGCCCCATGCTTCTCAACCCCACCATCCCTCACAGCCTCCGCTCCGCGACCACGGCGCTCCCCTCCGCGGCTACCACCGCACGAGAGCATGCGCACCACCACCTCCGGAAGTGAGGTCTCGAGGTGGCGGACTCCCCGCCCCTTCCGGCCCTCGCCCCGCCCCGGCCGCGCCGCTCGGCCCCGCCCCTCCCCCTCCGCGCTAGCTTTCTGTCAGCCTCTCCCTCTCCCTCTCCCTTGCCCCTGCCTCGCTCGCACCTGAGCGCCCGCACCTGCCCGGCCGGCTCCTCTCCCTCCGCCCTCCTGCCCTCCCTCCTCGGCCCGCAGGGCCGGAAGGCTCTGGCCCGGGCGCGGGAGCCTCGCGGCTGCGTCACCGCGGCCCCCAGACAAGATGGACACCGCGGAGGAAGGTGAGCGGCGGCGGGGGCGCCGGGCCTCGCCAACCGGCCGGGCCGCGCCGGACTCCCGGCGCCGAGGGGCGCGCGGCGGGGCGGGGGCCGTGTGCCGCGGTGGTCGCGTCGGGGGCCGAAGGTGACCCTCGGTGCCGCCCGCTGGCGAGGGGGCGGGGACCCGGGCCGGGCCAGGGCGGCGGGGCCGCGGGGAGCGCTGACCCGGCGCGACCTCCCCGGCGCGAGGCCCGGGCCCGGGGTTGCCGCGGCCGCGGCGCGGGGCCGGCGCCGCCTCCCCTCCCCCACCCGCGCGCCGCTCTTTTTGTGCTGCGGCCCGGGACTCGGCCGGCCTTCGCACCCTCGCGACGAAACTTCTTTGTGGACTTTGAAACTTGGCGGAAAAAGACCCCGCCGGGTGACAGCCCAGTGCACCACTCTGACCCCGGCGCAAGGCCTTTCCCTTCCATCGCCTGCGCCCGAGAACGTGTGGTTAGGACGCGAGCTCTGCCGATCTCTTTTGTTCTGGTGTTAGTTGAGTGTCTTCTCGATCGCTGACGCCCGCGAGCATGCTTTGCTGTGTGATTGCGTGTGTTTTGCATTTGGTCGTTTCCCTCTGGAAACTGAATACGCGAGAGAAAAAACACCCGCACCTTCTGAGGATGGCAGTGCGTTTGCCTTCCACTGAAGGGGCGGGTTATTTTAAAAGCAGTTTTGTGTTTTTAGGTGGTAAGATACTGGGTGGTTCTGTGGAGGAAATATTGATGCTTTGGTTATTGGCGCAGGCACTTTTTACACTTCGGGTATTTTTTGTAGGGCTAAAAAAGCCTTTCAGTCTTACGGATTGAGATTTTGGCATTTTATGTGAAAACGGCTCATAGAGCACCGTCGCGGAGTCCACTCATGAGTGGTAAAATGCCTGATACGATCCGTGTCGTATCTTGGTGGAAGTTGCTTTATCATTTAAAAAGTCTTTCCTTAATACAAATCTCAGGTGTAAAGAGAGGTGCTTGATGTTTTACGAAGCATGCTTACCACCTTCTTGTTGGGATCTTCCTAACAGCCCCGTGGAGTAGATAGGTGTTGTTCTTTTTTATAGATGTGGAAATGGAGGCTTAGTTTTTAATAGCCTGTCCAAGGTTCACAGGCAGGAGAGACAGATTTGAACCTTCGCACAGCATTCGGATTGCAAATAGCTTCTCGTTCATTTATGACATGCCGTGAGCGAAGCTAATAATCACTGAAGACCCCTTTGGAAAAATAGTGAAGTGAAACTTCTGGAGATGAGGAATCACATTTTTTTGACAGGTTGACTTGCAGGTAAATTTCCGCCTGCAGAGGTTTCACGTTGTTTTGGATTCCAGGTTTTTGTTTTGCCCCACTGGGGATTGAACTCAAGGCTTTCCCTCTGAGCTACCCAGGGCTTTTTGTTTTTATTTTGTAACAGGGCCTCGTGGGCTGGAAATTTTGCCTCAGGCTCCCAGAGTGTGGCATTTTCTGCCGCCATGCCTGGCTCGGTTCAAGTTTTAATGACTAAGTCTCGTGAGACATACACATATTTATTATCACTTGACATGTACTGGCATATTACATTAAATCTCCATTGTTTTGGCCTGGGCACTTAGTACTTATATTATGACATGCCAGTAATCATTGGTAATTCAGGAATTGATGTATTTAGTGATGTCACTGAGTGGAAACTATGAGAAAATAAACATATTTCTAGTACTCAAAGATATCTTTCCCCTTGTAAAATTCTAATTGGGTAAGGTATAAATGATATTCTTATTGACTTCAATACCGGGGCCCTTGTTTCTAGAGTAACTAGTGTTTACTGAAGAGTCAGTGTCTGATATATTATTAACTGAACACTTTGTATATCTCATTTAATTCTACCAAATTTTTAGGAGGCAATGTCTTCATTTTACAAGTGAGGGAACTAAAGGTTAGAATGATTCTGTAACTTAGCCAAGATTGCACAGGTAGTAATAGGAGTGACAAGATTCAAATGCACGTCTGTCAAACTCTGGACTTATTTATTTATTTATTTATTTTTTTGCGGCACCGGGGATCGAACTCACAACTTCACGCCTGCCAGACAGGTGCATAAACCATTGAGCCAAACTCCCTGCCCTAGTTTTTGAGGCAGGGGCGCACTATGTAGCTCAGGCTGGCCTTGCGCTCACCTTGTAGCCCAAGCCGGCCTCGAACTCGCAACGCTTCTCCTACCTCAGCCTCCTGAGTGCTGGGATTAAAGGCGTGCGCCACCACGCTCCGCTTGATTTAGATATTTAAAAGTGATTACCACCTATCTTATGTTGAATCAATGTAAGTGGAAAAACCATATTTTATGTTTGAAGAAACTGTCATGAAACAAAAGCTAATTTTAATATTTGTCGTCTTTTTGCAAATTTGCAAATTGGAAGTCTTGAAATTTTCACAATTTAAATTTAACTTCAAGTAACACTGAAAGAAAAGGTAGGGTTAGAAAGAATTTCATGATAAAAAATTACAAAGTGAAGATACCAGAAACCTATAGAAAATTGCTGTTCACTGAGTCCTTTATTGTTGATTATTAAAACAATGCAATTTGAGTTTTTATGTGATTATGAAGGAAGATTGTTTTAGGATTGGAAAATACTATGGCTAAACATAAAGAAAGTTAAATTTTGAAAAAACTCATTAAAACTATTTCTTACTGTGAACAATGGATGTTTTAAAAATATTTTAATATTCTGAGCAAAGAGATTAATGTTACTAAAATGTACATCATGAAAATAGAGTACAGTTCTTCTCTATAAAATTAGCTTTTTTACTTTCTATGTGTGGTACCATGTGTACTGTAATGCTCAAAATGTTTTGTGTTTGTGATAAACTGTACTAAATTCTATGATTTTTTTCTCCCTTTATAGTAAATGTTTGTTAGAGTTAAAAACACTTCTGAAGTATTTAGCATATTAAATTATATTTTTGTAAGATCAAGTTTATAATCTATAATGAAAATGGCTCTTACATGTATGTAGTTTGTATCTGTGTTATGTATACTGCTATTTATCATCAAATTAATTTCAGCGCTGCAGGAGATTTTACATGTATAGCCTCCTTATTTTATGAATTTAGGTATCTGATCCTGCAGTACATAGATTTTTTTACTTTCAGAAAAGAAAAAAAAAAACGATCCTTTGCGCAAAGATAATACCTTTTTCTCCCCTTCAGTACTAGAGATGGAACCCAGGGCTTTTCTTTACACTAAACTGCATTCCAAGCTTACATGCCCCCCGTCCCCGCTCCCCCCACCTCGCTCCCTTATTTCACTTTGAAGCAGGGATTCAGTGGCAGAATTGCCCAGGGTGACTTCAGTTTACACTTGCAGTCCTACCTCAGCCTTGCAAAGTGCTGGAATTAGAGGTATGTGCCATCATGCCTAGCTTTCTTTCATTCTTTTTTTTTTTTTTTTTTTTTTTTTTTAAGGACAAACAGTGTGGTAGAATATATATTATGAGCAAAACAGTGGTAGAATATATATTATGAGCAAGTGTTAATATATAGAGGTCTCATAAAGATATTGTTAAACATTTTGCTATAGTAGAATGCTCACATTTCAGCCCAGTGTTACATAGAGCTATGTTGCTTTTTTCACTTTTCTACATTATTGTTTAGACTGGTAGACTATAATACAAAAATCTTACCAGTAGTTTTTTTTATGGGCTATCAAAGTAATTGTAACTTTGTACATTACAGAAAATACTCATTTGAAAGGCACAAAGTTGAAGTGTGTTAGTTGTTCATGTTCTTTATCCACTATGGCAAAAAATTGAAGTAATTTAAATTTGGAGAAGATGAGTTAAAAGGATGGGCAGATGTTAGATTCAGAGAGTTGGTTGTCCTCTTTGTAGAACCCCATGGTTTTACATCTCTGTTTCTAGACATACCTGCTTCAGTTTTACTGAAGATAGATCAACTTCCACGGCTTTGGCGTATACAGTGGCCAAGCATACCTGAATTTATTTGACAAATGTTTATTGAGAACCTGTTTGAGTCAAGTGTTTTTTAAAATGTGTTTGGGCTAGGGAGGGAACAAAATAGAGAAAAGTCTTTCGTAGCACTTACATTGTGGTTATTGGCTTGGTAGGGGGAGGAAGGGAAGACAAAACAAACCAGATAAATTATGTGGTGTAGCTAGAAGGTTACAAATGCTTTTGAAAATAACAAATTGGTCAGTAATAAGGAGTGCTAGGATAGGATACAAGGGCAAAGATACAGTTTTAAATATGACTGTGAAGGCAGTTGCTGAGGAGGAGGTCAGAGGAGTTGTCCCTGCAATGCTGGGGAGAGGAATCTAGGCAGAGGGAACAGCCCTCGGGAGGTCTCAGGACTGGAGTCTGCCTAGTGTTTAGTAGACCACCGGGACAACTCTGTAGCTACATGGATTGGAATGAGTTGGAGGAAGGGGAGTATAATATGTATGGCAGTGTAGAGATCATGGGGCAGTGGAGGAGTCACAGGGGCTGTGAGCACGGGGGGCTTTCGTGGACTTTTCTGTTAGAGAGCTGTGGGACAGTTTTGAGCAGAGGTGAGACATCATTTATTGTGATCGTCTGTCACGGGCTACGAGTGCATCTGTTTGCTATCACTGTTAAACCCAAATTTCTGGGTGCTGGAGCGTCTAACGGGCCTTGGGTGAGGTGCCTACTGTTAATCCAAGAAGATGGGTGGTAGTGGGAAAGCAAATAGAAGAATAAAAATCCTGACTGAGTCATTCTTGAGTTGGACAGACATCTCAAAAGATGCCTGCTGTGATATTGGCCTCTAGAGTACGCTTTAGGATGAAGTGCTGTGACTGCTTAATGCAGGGCTACCCGGACATCCTCATCTAGGTACCTAACTTCCTGTTTCTTGCAGACTGGGTTTTTTTTCCTTTAATGACCGGAAGTGCACTTGGCTTTAGTATAATATTACAAGACTGGAAAGAGTTCTTAAAAAGGGGGTAGGAACTTGAAGTGAGACACCAACAAAACCGTTCAGACCATGTTTTACACTGCTAGTGTAGTGAGCAAAACATATATTATGGGGGTTTAAGCAGTGGAAATGGAAAGAATGTGTAAGAAGAAACAGATCAGAGTGGAATAGAATACAGCTGGGCATAGTGGTGCTTGCCTGTAATCCCAGCACCCAGGAGGCTGAGGCAGAAGGATCGCTGCAAGTTTTGAGGCCAGCCTGAACTGCATAATGAAATACCATCTCAGAAAAAGGCAAAAAAAAAAAAAAAAAAAAAAAAAAAAAAAAAAAAAAAAAAAAAAAAAAAAAAAAAAAAAAAAAAAAAAGAATATAGTAGTTGATGAGGTACTATAGGGAAGAGGAGTTTTTAATGATTCATGTCTAGAGTAGTTTTATCAACCAGGAGTGAGAAAAGTTGTTTTGAAAATTATTTGCAAGTGCCGGCATAACTGAGTGTCATTGATTGGGTGCTTAGGCAAGAGAAATTAATTTTTCTCACAGTTCTAGATGCCAGAAGTTTGAGAACAAGCTTTTGACAGGGTTGGTTTCTTCTGAGGCTTTTCTCCTTGGCTTGTGATGGCTGGCCTGTGTCTTCACATGGTCTTCCTTCTCACATGTCCGGGTCCCAGTCTTCTTTTCCTATAAGGATGCCAGCCAGTCAGGTTAGATTAGGGTCCACACTAACAACCACGTTTTCACTGAAATCACTTCCAAATACTGTCACATTCAGAAGTACTGGAAGTTAGGGCTCAACATACAAATTTTGGAAGGAAGTTTGGGTGCAGGTGAGCCCCAAGTTCTTGAAAAACTTTGGGTCTGTAGCCTGTGCCATATACAAAAATTAGCTTAAAGGAATGTTAGGCCTACATAAAACACCTAAAACTAAGTATAGGAGAGTTTGTTCAGATCTTGGGTTAGGTCAGTATTTCTTAAATCTTAGAGCTGAGATCAGATGCATGATCCACCGAAGAAGAACTTGGTAAATTGAATGACTTCAAATTCAGAACTTCTGCTCTTTGAAACACTTAAAGGAATGAACATAGGCTGGTAAATTTGTGTGTGTGTGTTTATGTGCGCACGCGCGCGCACACACACACACACTCTTTGCCATTGTGAGTATTGAGTCCAAGGCCTTCCCACTGAGCTACACCCCAGGCTTATTTAATTATTTTTTTAGAATTTTGAGACAGTGTCTCACTAAGTTACCCAAGTGGGACACAGTTTTGATCTTCCTGCCTCAGCTTCCCAGAGTGCTGAGATTACAAACATGCTTCACTATTCCTGGCTACACACGTACATTTAATGAAGTGTTTAGAGTGTACAAAAAAGGAAAAACCCTCTTGAAACTCAATTAAAGAAAGCCTTGTTTTAAAAAATGGCCCAAAGATCTGGGAAGATATTTCACTGAAAAATATGTGCATTTGACTGCTAAGCATATGAAAAGATACTATCATTATTAGTCATTAGGTAAATGCAGATACCACTTCATACCCCCAGGATGGATATAATTAAAAGGAACAGGTCATAAATGTTGTTGAGGATTGTAGAAAAGTTAGATTCTTCATTCCTCGCTGATGAAAATGTAAAATGGTGCAGCTGACTTTGTGTTCCTCAGAAAGTTAACCGTATAACTCAAAATCAGTTCATTTCTCACTGTATACCCTAGAGTTAAAAATGTATGTTTGCACAAAAACTTATATATGAATGTTCATAGTGGTATCTTTCATGGCAACCAAATAGCAGAAACAATCAGTGTCTACCAATTGATGGATAAACGTGGTCTATCCCTAAAATGAGTGTTACTCAACAGTACAAAAAGACAAAATATTTATAGGGGCTACAACTTGGACTTCTTAACGTTTTGCTTAGTGAAAGAAACCAGTCACAAAAAAACCCACATTTTATGTGATTGAATTTGTATGAAATGTTCAAAATAAGTAAATCTATGTAGATTATAGTACTGTATTGGTTAGCTGGGACTGGGGAAGATGGATGTAATTGCTGTTACAAGGTTTTTCTTTGAAACAATGATTTTTTTTTTTTTTTTTTTTGCGGCACCGGGGATCGAGCTCACAACCTTGTGCCTGCCTGACAGGCGCGTAAGCCGCTGAGCCAACCTCCCGGCCCTGGTTTTGTGAGGCAGGGTCACACTGTGCAGCTCAGGCCGGCCTTGCGCTCGCGTTGTAGCCCAAGCTGGCCTCGAACTCACAACGCTCCTCCTACCTCAGCCTCCCGAGTGCTGGGATTAAAGGCGTGCGCCACCACGCCCGGCTAACAATGATATTTTAAAAGTTGATTATTGGTGACTGGCATGCACTCTAAATATACTCAAAACTATTGGATTGCATACATTATTGGTTAGCTTTTTGGTACATATACTATATTTCAATAAAGCTGTTAAGTTTAAACTACAGTGAGCTACCGCTACACATCTTACAGAGTGGCAAAAGCGGTACTATGAACACTAGCCATACCAAGTGTTAGTGAGGATGTGGAACAACTGAAATGTTCATGACCGGTTTGGAGTGTAAACTGGTACTCCGCTTTTTCCAGGAAGCAGAACACAACCTTCAAAGCACAGGCCATGGTTGACACACTGCTATGTGTCCCTGTGCAAGACCAGTGGTGGTTTGGGTCCTTATCAATAGGACTGTGGGAAGGTGGTTTTTGAAACAAACCTACCGACGATGTGGCCAGAGTAAGTAAACCAGCCCTTCCTCTTGGATGACCCTCCAGCACCCTCTATTGACAGAGCTGAGCTGCAGAGCAAAATGCCAGAGTTCCGTTTCTTACCACTTACCAGGTGTTGAAGGGGGAGGTTGGAACTGAGAGGAGCTAGGTGACAACTGGCTCGCTCTCTTTGAGAAACTGTTGAAGCTTGAAGTTGCCCACTTCTGCTGGCAGAGTCACCACCACGAATTCTCTGTTTAGGAGCTAGTGCCTAGGGTCAGCTGCCACTGTTGGTTTTTAAGAGCCAGAAGTAGACAATGGTTTTGAATTTCCTTTCCTTTTGATCTCAAAGAAGTCCTTCTTACAGGCAGATCTAAGTCAAGTCTAGTGACTTCTAGGAGCAACAGTAAGGGTGAATTGTTAATTTAGTAATGATAGTAATCTGGAAGCACAAGAAAATACAAATTCGAAGCCGGGTGTGATGGCGCACGACTTTAATCCCAGCATGCGGGAGACTGAGGTAGGAGGAGCGTTGTGGGTTCAAGGCCAGCTTGGGTTACAACGTGAATAAGGCCGGCCTGAGCTACCTAGTACGACCCTGTCTCAAAAAACTATAGGGCTGGGAGTTTGGCTCAGTGGCTTAAGCATCTGCCTGGCAGGCGCAAGGTTGTGAGTTCGATCCCCGGTGCCACCAAAAAAATAAAAAAAAGCACTACTCTTTCTCAGCCAAAAAAAAATTTTTATTTTTGGTAAAATTTGAGCAGTTAAAATGTTTTATTCTCTTATAATTGTAGAACTTCCAGCAAAACAGGCTAGTAGCTTAAGGAAAAGCAGGGGAGCTACATCAACCATATTCTCATTGAATCAGTTATAATGGCTCAGGTGGTTGTGTTTTTACCTAGTCGAAGATAGTGTGTGTGTTCATTTTTAATTCCTGTTTCATTTACTTAACATTATGCATTTTTCATACTGCTGTACAGTTACGTTTGTTATTTTAAAGGGCCTATGTGTCTTCCATACAGCAAATGTGTATAGCTGCTTACCTGTTTTTGGATATGTAGATATCCACAGATATTTTTTGAATAATCTTTATCAAGTTTTTTCCCCCCTAGATTGAAACTTGGGAATGATTGACTTAAGATATTTTTGTTGCTATGACAGGATCTTGCTAAGCTGCTCGGGCTGGGGTTAGACTCAGAATCTTGCTGCCTCAGCCTCCAAAGTAGCTGGGATTACAAGGACATACCACTGTGTCCAGCAAGAATCAACAATATATTTTTAATATTTTTAATATTTTTCTATTATGATTGTCAGCATTTTGTTGGTAATCAGATAGTAAAAGTTGTTTACTTTATCTAAATGAAATAAGGTTAGTACTGTCATGTGTCATGTTGATGTTATATGTCTGTGATACGATGTGATAAAAATGACACTTTTCTTATGTGATTTTCCTCCTCAAACCCATAGCCCCAAACTAATCATGAAATCAGACAATTTCCTGTATGAGGTCCCCCAACAGTATACCTGAAAGTACTCTTCAAAGCAGTCAAAGTCCTCAAAAACAAGGTTAACCCTAGAAACTACCAGAATCCAGAGAAGTCCCTGGAGTTAGGACAACTAAATGTATGTGGGTCATGGAACAGGGACCTTGGATAAAGTCTAAGGAATCTTGATTTAGCTGCACTTTAATGATAATGTATCAATATTGGTTCAGTAAATGTAAGAAAACTTAACAACTCCTAGTAAAATATTAATAATACGGAATATTGTTTGGCGGCTTTATGAGAACTCTGTACTGTCTTATATTTCTATAACTAAGACTGTTATAAAAATACGATATATTAGTAGTTCTAAAAAATCTTTTTATATTATCACCTGTAGGAGAGTGGAAAGAAGTCTCTTTGCATAAAAGAACTTTCAGAGTCAATGACAGATTAAGTTATAATGTGCACTCACAGCTTTTAAGCTTTTAAGAGTTTTCTTTTTTCCTCATTGTATGCACTTAGTGTATATTGTTGAACTGGACCGTTGGTCTGAAAATCTCGATGGGTGAGTCAGACCTGAAATGGTGCTGACTTCCACAGGAAGCTGCAGTGGATGACCCCATTCACTGGTGGTGGTTTCCCTTCCGTTTCATCTTCCAGGCCACCTCCATGTTCTGTCACTAAGGACTTGAACCTTTTCATTAAAAACCTAAAATGCACATACAAACCCTACATTATATTAATTGTGCTGAGTACTGTGCTGGGAACTTTAGAGGATGTGCTTGTATAACATATTATTTGTTGTAGTCAGGATTTTCACGGGAAAAGATTTAATACAGGACACATAATTTATAGGATTATTTTACAATATTCACCCAAAAAGTCAAATGCAGAAGAGTGCCAGAAATCTCTCCATACGCAAGACACGCGAGGAATCCAACTGAGAACCTGGATCCCATGGCCATGTCCTCTAGGAGTCAAGCTGGAGGTCTAGCTTACCCCAATGTCTCCTACAAGTTTGTATCAAGGATCTGTGCAGGGAAGGTCCAAAGGCCAGAGGTGGAAGCTAGAAAGTCTGGGCTGGAGAGCTGAAGGATCTGTGCCAGCAAACTGAGGCATCTGCATTGGAGCCAGGAAACGATGCTCAAGGTAAGGACCAGAGCGCCCCTGAAAAGAACTGCAGCCATTCTCAGTGACATTGAGGACCCGAGCTCCTCTGACATGAAAACTGCCGAGGTCATACCAGAAAAGCCAGCAAGACAAGCTTCTCCAGGAGAATTGACAGCACACCATCTTCCCCTCTGGTTCTCTTTTTATGCTATTGGCAACAATTGTCAGATGGGCCTTCTGCACCCAGCACCATGCTGATTCATTTCAGCTGGATTTTACAAGTTGCGCATTAGTTAATCTACCACATTATTCAAATAAAACAAAAGTCCCACCAAATGAAATGAAGTTGCCTTTTAAAACCAGGAGCTTTGCACTGTTGTTTCTAAGTAGATTTGCATTCATGGCAAACAAGATGCAGTCATTTTACTCTGATCTGTGCAAGGTACATAGTTTAAAAATTTTTTTTAATTTTGCTTTTTAAGATTTGTAGTTTTACTACACATAATGTAAATACCATGGGTCTTAATTTACCACAGAACCTGCTTTGTAATTTAATTTTCAACAGAAGATTTCAGGCTATATCATTTGTTAACCTTACTCTTTGTAGCCTTGTCAGGTTCAGGGTGGTGGGATTGGTTCTAGTATACAAAAAAGGTTATTCTTTCTCAACTTCCTGTGTTGGCAGTTGTACTTGTTTCCTGTGTTTTCTGCTAAGGTTCTGTACAAGATGGGATGCTGTACAAGATGGGATAGGCTAAATTATGGTGTAGTCACCAGTTAGTTACTCTGAAACTTCAGCAGTTTAGAACAACAGATTAGCTTCTCACTGATGTATAACCAGTATGGATTGAGAGGAATATTTTTCTAACTGTAGTCTGTGGAGAAACAGCTTGATGAAACACCATTCCTTACTAAATGTCTCTAACCATTGAGATTGGAAAATGCAGTATGATGAATTGTGTCCATTATATAAAATACTTCTACCCAGAAACACATTACTTGTTTATATTTAAGACACAGCAAATCAGTTTCCATGCCTAATTTTAGAGGTTGCAGGAAAGTGCTATTAGTTATACCATGTGCTCAGAGTGTTCGACAGCTAAAAGTATTTGGCAAGTGTTGGTGATGGTTTCCACAGTCTCTAACAACATTCCTGAGTGCATAAAATAAATGTACTCATTGAGAGACGTTGTAATCTACAATTTCATTACCACATTTTAGAGCAGAAAAGATTATTATTTTCATATTCCCTTTCTCATTTGGTGTTTCTTCCCCCGACTAGACAGTACTGTGGAAAGTCTTTTTTTTAATTTAAATTTAAATTTTAATTTTAATTAATTATTTTTTGAGACAAGGTCTCACTATGTAGTGCAGCCTGGCCTTAAACTCACTTATGTAACCCAGGCTGGCCTCAATCTCATGGTGACCCTCCTGCCTCAGCCTCCTGAGTGCTGGGGTTATAGGCAGAAAGTCTTCATTTTTAAAATTGAGGCATAATTTAAATATAGGAAAATTTACATTCCTGTAAATTTTTTTTTTTTTTTGTCTTTTTGAAACAGGGTCTCACTGTGCAGTTCAGGCTGGCCTTGACCTCACCTTGTAGCCCAGGCTGGTCTTGAACTTGCAACGATCCTCTTGCCTCAGGCTCCTGAGTGCTGGAATTATAGCGTGCGCCAGCACACCTGACCTGTAATGTCTATTTTTAACGTACATACAGTCATGTAGCCAGCCCAATCATCTCCTTAGATATCATTGTAACCTTTAAAGATTTGCCCCATCCCTTACCTTTTTTGGCCCTGGCAACCACTGATCCATCTCTGTGCCTGTGGATATCCATATTCTGCATATTTCCAGCATGTCATGAATGGAATCACACAGTATGCGTAAACATGTTTGGAATCTGGGTTCTATCACTTACTGTGTTTGCACCTTATCTGCATTGTCAAATGTATCAATAGTTCGTTCCTTCTTATGGCTTAGTAGTCTGTTGTCAGATGTACATTCTGTTTGGTACCCAGTTGTGGGTTCCTTGGGTTGGTAGATTCCAGTTTGGGAAAAATATGAGTGACGCTTTTATACATATTTACATGCACATAGGTTTTCATTTTACTGGGTTAAATACCTAGGACAGGATTTGCTAGATAGGATGGTAAGTTTTTACCTTCACATTTTTGAAGGTATGTAATAGTATTTGTGTGATTTAAAAAAAATTTTTTTTTGGTGATAGATAATATGTGACAGCATTTGTTATTTTAATCCATTTTACAGATTCACTACTTTTGGGCAAGATTTGAGACAAGGACTTGTTATGTAGTCCAGGCCAGCCTTGAACTTGTAATTCTGCCTCAGCTTCTTGAATGCTGGGATTACAGCATGTGCCACCATGCCTGGCTTTCAGCTGTTTTACTGTATACAGTTCATAGGCATTTGTCACACTGTTGTGCAACTATTAGCATCTTTTTTTTTTCCTTGCCCAGTATTGAGTCTCAACAACTGTTACGGTTTAGATCTAAAGTGTCTCCCTAAAGACTGCTGCTGTAGTCAGGGGCGTTTGGGGGCACTGTACTCAACACTGGATCTGTCCATTGATGAATTCATGCCTGAATGTGCTGTGAGGTGGACCTGCTTGGAGGTGGGGCCACGATCTAGAAGGGTGTATTTTTGTCCTTGGCTCCTCCTCATTCTCTCTGCTCCCTGGCTGTGAGCATCTTTTCTCTGCCATGTGACTTCTGCCTTGGAGCTAACCAACCATGAACTGAATCCTCTAAAAACTGAAAGCCAGAGTGAACTCCTTCTAGTCGAGGGTGTTGGGTATTTTGTCCCAGTGACAGGAAAGTGATTAATACAGTAACCAAAATTGAATTAGCTGATCTAAGTTTTTCAAACAGTTTTCAAATAGTAGCACAGTCCAGTAATATATTCTATCTCTTGCATACTGTTTCTGCTTAGTCCTGTGTGGCCTTTGATACCTTATGTGACACTGCACTTTTCAACCTATTTCTCAGAATCTAAGGTACAAAGATTGAATTAAATAATGCATTCAGAGTGTATAGAACTGTCTAGTCATGGTAACCACTCAGTAGTGGTCCTACTACATTTAAAACTGTGTTTTTTTTTTTTTTTTTGTCTTTGAGATAGGGTCTCACTGTGCAGTTCAGGCTGGCCTTGAGCTCACTTTGTTGCCAGGCTGGTCTTGAACTTGCAACGATCCTCCTGCCTCAGCCTCCCAAGTGCTGGGATTATAGGAGTGGGAAAAGTCTTAAACTTTTAAAATGTTTTTTCTTGATGAAATGGCCAGTGACAGGTTGATTTCTCTCTTTCTCTTCCTCCCTTCCTCCCTCCGTCTCTCAGAACTGAACCCGAGTGTTCTACCACTGACCTACATCCTTAGCCCTTTTTATTTTTTATTTTGAGAGAAGGTCTTCCTAAGTTACTGAGGCTGGCTGTCAACTTGTACTTTTTCTGGCTTAGCCTCCCAAGTAGCTGGGATTACAGGTTTGCCATAGCATGCCCAGCTTGGCCAGGCTTTTTAAGAGCCTCTATCAAAGGTTCCTTAGTACATCAGGTTGGAATTTAAGAACATGCAAGATCAAATAAATGTGAGGTTTTTTTTCACTCAAAAATATTTATTGAGAGACAATTGGTTATACATATTAAGAGAGTCACCAGCTCTGGAGGAACTTACACCTTGGGGGAGAGGCAGAGAAATCACTGACCTCAGATAGCAAGAGCTAGGACTGGAGCCTGGGTATACAGTGAGCACAAGGCTGAGAGATCTGAGTCAGAAGAGCTGGGGGTGCTCATGTCCGTTTATTTGGTAGCATGTGTGGCTGCCTTGTCTTACTGCCCAAACGAGGATGCGCAAACGGATGGATGTGGACACAATCCTTTACCCTCCAGGAGCTTGTAGTCTATAGTGAGTTCATTTCTTAAAATTGATTTTGAGGATAACATCTATGAATTTATTTTGAGAAATTACTTTCCCTTTTCCTTTCATTTTCTTCTAAGATTCAGTTAAGGGGGGAGACTCATAACTTAAAGATCTTTTATTTGATTTGACCTGTGTAATATTATTAGTGGAAATAATACTTTATGAAACAAGTGATTATTTTAATAGTTTAATAGAATGTGTTTTGAGTTAATACCATTTAGCTCAGGGGTATAAGTTCCTGCCTGGCAAGTGCGAGATCATGAAGTTCAATCCCTGGTACCAAAAAAAAAAATTTTTTTTTATTTACATGACTTAAAGTGTTTATGTGTGCTATAATTTGTAGAAAAGAAGCCTGCTGGTGCTCAATTTTCCATTGTTCATATAGTGAGTGGTAAATTTGCAAATTTAGTGTGATACTTAGGGTGAATAGAGTTTATGAAATAAGCACTTGCTTGGGAAAATTTTTATTGTATATGCTCCTAGCAATAGAGAATGATCATTACTCCATTCATTAGAGTTTTATATACGTCATTGTACAATTTACTACAAGTAAAAGATTAGAAAGAAATTTTCACAGTATTAATTACTGGTACTTGGAAATAATGATAGGTTAGACTTCCCTTTGGACTGTGTTTTCATACTTGAGGTCTAGCCTGTGATTGTTTTCTTTCTTTCTTTCTTTTTTTTTCCGGCACTGGGGATTGAACTCACAACCTCGCGCCTGCCAGACAGGTGCTTAAGTCACTGAGCGAAACTCCCGGCCCTGGTTTTTTGAGGCAGGGTTGCACTGTGTAGCTCAGGCCAGCCTTGCGCTCACCTTGTAGCCCAAGCCGGCCTTGAACTCACAACGCTTCTCCTACCTCAGCCTCCCGTGCTGGGATTAAAGGCGTGGGCCGCTATGCCCGGCTTGTCATTGTTTTCATATTGTAACCACTTGCTCCTCTTGAATCCAGGGTGCTGATGGTTCTCCGTCTAGTGTATCTGTGCTGTGTGCACTGGCCATCTTACTCATTTAATAGCTGGCTTGGTTATCAGTCTGTCCTAGTATCACAATGTTTGTGTTAATGTATCCCTTACTCAGTATGTGAGTAGTGATGCTGGCAATTTTACTGCAATGTGTTATAATTATTCTTGTTATTGTTACTTATCTTTTACTATGCCTAGTTTATAAAGTTGGTTTTATAATACATACAGAGTCTGTCAAAAACATGTACACACACTTCAGCAGTTTGCTGTCCTAGTAAATGTCCGAAAGCTAATGGCCACCACTTGTAATTGCAGATGCCAAATGTAGCTTGTGTTGATCTCGTGGTGTCTCAATAAATTTAGCATTAAAATATTTGTACAAGTTTTTTTTTCCTGGTGTATACACTTTTTTTTTGCATACTCTGTGTAAGTAGGAGAAACAGTTTCATTAGTCCACTGATCTCCCAGCCATGCCTACCCCCGTGTATTCCCCCTTGAATAAGGAGAGACTATTATGTTTCTCTGAATACTTTATCTCCACTTTCTCCTCTTCTGACACTTAAGACACAAATGTTAGCTACTTTATTGCAGTCAGAGTTTTTCAGTGATTGTTTTAAAGTATGCTTTTTCTCTCATTTAATTTTTCTTGTTGAATCTTCATACTCGCTGAAGTCCACTTTTTTTTTTTTTTCTGGTGCTACTGGGGATTGAATTCATGGCCTTTATACTGAGTCACATCCTCAACCCTTTTTATTTTTAATTTGAGACAGGATCTCACTATGTGGCTAAATACCCAGGCTGCCCTCGAACTTGTCATCCTGCTTTCACAGCCACCCAGAGTGTTGGGATTATGGGCATGTGCTAGCATACCCACTCTTACTGTATTTTTTTTGTTCTAAAATTTCCATTTTGATCTTCTACGTCTTATATTTCTTTGCTAAAATTTTCAATTTAATTTTTTAAAAACATGTTAATAATTGCTCATTGAAACATTTTGCATGATGGCTGCTTTAAAATATTTGTCAGATAATTCCAGTGTCTGTAATTTCAGTGGGAGCATCTGTTGTCTTTTCTTCTTTAGGTTGAGATTTTCCTTATTCTTGGTAGGAGGTATTTTTAATTGTCTTATGGACGATTTGGATATTAGGAGGCTCTGTCTTTATTAAACTGTTGGGCTTTTTGTTTGGAGCAGGTCTAGTGCCTTATTCCTGCTAGCTGGAGGTGGAAACCAGATTCCCACATGACACCCTCTGATGCTTGGTGTTGTGGGTGTGCTTTGTTACAACTCATCGGGGAGGATTCATGATGCCCCTCGGGCTTCTGCCAGTGCCACCAGGTGGGAATAGGTGCTTCGTTATGGCCAGTTGTCCCTTCTGGGTAGCTGCCCCATCACCATGTCCCTGGAGAACGCTGTGGCGGTCTTCATTCATGTGATCCTGGCTTTGTCCCTGCTGCCTTCCTCTACAGAGTGTTCCTAGAACCTGCCTATGACCAGACAGGGGAGACAGGTCCCGTGTTGTCACTGGCCCACTTGTGCAGGCCCCTACCCTGCACATGCCTAACTCGAGAATTAATCTGTGGCCATCTGAATGCTCAGTATAGTAAGGTGAATGTCATGGATGACGATCAGTCTGTGCACTCTGACGACTGGTAATTCGAAGGGCCATTCTATGTCCATGGCCCCATGGCTCTGGTGATTCTCAATAACCTAGGTCAGTTACATACCCCTTCCAACTTTTAGGCAACTGTCACAGTGCCTACTGTGTTGACAGTGGTGACCTGGAATTCAGGTGGTGGGGACTCTGGGTTTGGTAATGTAGAGGGAGGCCAATAAGCTGATAACACCATCTACAGAAGGACAAGAGACATGTAGATTACTCACTCCATGTAGGGTAGTGATGAGAACAACACAGAACTCTCTATTTTTTTTTAAACAGCACTGAAGATTGAGCCCAGCACCTTCCTACCATTGATTGAATTATGTCTCCAGCCCTTTTTGAGATCATTTTGAGACAGGGTCTTGTTAAGTAGCTCAGGTGGGATTTTAAGTTGCAATCCTATTGCCTCTGTTTGCTCAGTGCTGGGATTACAGGCATGCACTACCATGCCCAGTTAATACAGGACTTTGAGGCCCTGGAGTTGGAATTTCCATGTTACTTTATTTATCTATTTTTTAATTTTTAAAAAGTCTATTAATACATGTTTGGAGCACATAGTGATTATCCCCCTTATAGGGAATTTGTACACATACGTACATAACACATCTTTTTTTTTTTTTTTTTTTTTTTTTTTAATTCTTTTTTCCTCTCCCACTTTCCCCATCTCTTAGACTTGGAATGGGGAGTTCAAATCTTTTAAAGGAAGAGAAGTGCTGGTGTTGGTAACTGTAGTAATTCTAGCTTTGCATGCTGTACATTAAATGTGCAGAAGTTAAAATGCTTGTACTAGGATCTCAGGTGCAGAGAAAGGACCACCTCAAGGGAGATCCCACCCTCTGTCTCTCAGTACCCTCAGTATTCTTTGTTTCCTTGGGGCTGACTGTGTACTTGGAGAGCATTGGAGTACTTAAAGCAGTTGTTGACTATGTGAATGCTGGATGTGGCTTGAGATTGTGGATTGCAAAAGCAAAGTTTTTCCAAGAATGTTCTCATTAATCAAGGGTCAAGGTGGAAATGGAAGATATGTAGGTATTTAGGTCCTCTCACCATAAACTATAATGCCAACTGTGGCATTATCCCCTGGCAGCTTCTAAGAAAGAAACCAAGCTCTTTGGGTGCTGGAAGGGGCACAGTGAGGTTCCAAAAATGAACCTGGAAGGCACCAGAAGAAGAAGCCGAGAGTAATTTGAATCAACATGGTCAGCCTCATCAGACTCCACTACAGTCATGGCTCATTGGTAGCTCTTCCATGGATAAGGGGTCACATAGCTTTTCTATGCTGGTGAGAGATCCGTCTGGTTAATTGAGAATGAGGAGACTGGCATAACCAGTTAGGCTACCCTGAGTCCTTGATATCCCTCAACTTTGACAGTAGATGTGTTACCAATGTTGAGTAGCCCCAAGCCTGTGAAGATGAGAAGTGTCCAGGCCCATGTACCACACTGCTGAGTTGCCCCCTAATCCAAAGTGTGCCAGGGACCCATTAACTCCACTGGTGAAAGGGATCAGGGTTGCATATTTTCTCCATAATGAGGAATTCCCTGCAGGAGAGTAGATAAAAAGTATTAAGTCTTTGCCCCTCGGGTATACTTTCCAAACTCCTTAAATCAGCCACTTGGGATCCACATGGGAAGAATAACTGGGGAATGGCTGAGAAGCCTGAATAAAAGAAGTAACCAGATGGACCCGTGGGACAGCTTTCGGGAGCAAATCGGTGAGCAAATGCTAAGGATTACTCAATTCAGTGCTGCTTTACTGGCAAGTCCAGGCTGTGGGGCAGACAGCTGCAACCCTGAGCCACTTGGTGCTGGGGAGAGGGTCAAGCTGCTGTACTCTGAAGAGCTGCACACCTTTAGCCCCGGGCCTCTGTCTACTCTATAAGCCGCTTCTGATTCACCTGTCTTTGACCTGCAGTCTTCAAGGTCTTAGGGTGTTCCTCCAACCTTATTCATGACATACATTTTTATGTCTTCTAATTTTTTCATTAGTACATGTTTGCAATACATAATGATTGCATTTATCTTGGGGAGTTTGTGCATGTGCATAACACATCTTAATTCTTTTTGTCCCCTTCCCCTCTTCCTTCCTGGTCCTTTCAACTTCCCATTTGAAAAAGCTCTATATCCATTTTTTCTTCGATTATATTTTTGAAATCCCTTTTCCCTCCTCCTCCCTGTCTCTCGTTTCCTTTTCCGTTGGAAAAGGATCTCCTTACTTCCTATTATCTGTCCTTTTCTGTGTTACTTTATTTATATTTTGTTTTACTCATGTAAGAAATGATGCAGTATTTAAACTTGGTGTGTGATTTATTTCACTTCAATATTATGGTCTGCAAGTGCATCCATTTACCTACAAATGTCTCAAGTTTATCCTTCCTTTTGGCAGAGAAGTACTCCATTATGCATATATACCACATTTTCTTTATCCATTCAATCTGTTGATGGGCATATAGGCCATTTCTAAGATCTAACTTTTTTTTTTCTTTTGGTGGCACTGGGGATTGAACTCACAACCTCGCGCCTGCCAGACAGGCACTTAAGCCACTGAGCCAAACTCTCAGCCCTAGTTTTTTGAGATGGGTTGCACTATGTAGTTCAGGCCAGCCTTGTGCTCACGTTGTAGCCCAAGCTGGCCTGGAACTCACAATGCTCCTTCTACCTCAGCCTCCCGAGTGCTGAGATTAAAGGCATGTGCCACCACGCCTGGCTTCAAGATCTATTTTAAACTGTGCTCTTGTAAACATGGATATGCATGGATCATTCTAATATGATGACTATAACTCTTTCAGGAAGATTCCTAGAAGGGGAACTAGCTGAGTCAAGTGGAATTTTTAGTTTTAGTTTTTTGGGTTTTGTTTTGTTTTGTTTTTGGTACCAGGGATTGAACTCACAACCTTGTGCCCGCCAGGCAGGTGATTATACCACTGAGCTAAATCCCCAGGCCTAGTTTTAGTTTTTTGAAGTCTCCAAACTGATCTCTGTAGTGGTTGTACTAGTTTACATTTCCACCAACGATGTAGAAGTTTCTTTTTTCTTGCAAAGTTGCAAGTACTTGTTACCAATTCCTGTCCTCTCCCCTCCCCACCCCCTTTTCTTTATTTTTTGAGACAAGGTCTCACTGTGTGGTCCAGACTGGCCTTGAGTTTTCTATGTAGCTGAGGGTGGCCTCCAACTCGTGATGATCCTCCTGCCTCAGCCACGGAGTGCTGGGATTATAGGCATGTGCCACCATACCCAGCTTTATTTGATTTCTTGATGATTGTCCTTCTTTGTGGAGTAAGATGGAATCTCAGTGTTTTAATCTGCATTTCTCTGATGGCCAGTGATGTTGAACATTTTTTCATGTATTGGCCATCTGTACATCTGATAAATGTGTATTTCACTTTGGTTGCCCATTTTTTGATTTTTTTTTTTATTTTAGGGTCTGTTTTCTTTGAGTTCTTTATATATTGTACATGTTAGCCCTCTGAGGAGTAGCTGGCAAATTTTTTTTCCCACTCCGTAGGTTTTTTTTGTTCCTTCTTTCTTCCTTCAGTCTGTTGATTTCCTTTACTGTGCAGAAGGCTTTTAATTTCATATGATCCAACTTGTGGATTCTCGGTGTTGTTTTTTGTACCACTGGGCTCTGTTCAGGACGTCCTTGCCTGTACCTGTGTCTTTCAGAGTTTTACCTGTTTTATCTTCCAGCAGTTTCAAGTCTGTCAGTTTTAACATTTAGATCTTTGATTTATTTTGATTTTAGTTTAGCACATGGTGAGATGTGTGGGTCTAAACTTTATCTTTTGTATGCAGTTATTCAATTTTACCAGCACCATTTATTAAAGAGACTTGTCTTTCCTCCAGTGTTTTTTTTTTTTTTTTTTTTTTTTTTTTTTTTTTTTTTTTTTTTTTTTGGTACAGGGAATCAAACTCAGAACCTTGCACTTGCCAGGCAGGTACTCGTGCCACTGAGCTATATCCCTGGCTCCACTTCCAGGTTTTTACACGTGTTGCCCTGTGGTTGAGATGATGATGGTGGCATGAACAGTGCTCCCCCTCTGCTGATCCATGTTAAAGCCTGTGTGTGTGTGTGTGTGTGTGTGTGTGTGTGTAGTTTAAACTATCAGGACTACATTTAGGGTTTTAAACTGCTCAACTGTTGGAACTGGGCTTTAAAACTGGTAGGAGTCTAATGGTGATCTGATTTTGCATTTTTTATTCAGTATTTATGGGAGAGTACAGTTTTAAATAAAAACTTCGTTGTTTTTAGCTCTATTTAGAGTTCTAGTCTAAGGAAAAACTCATTAATTTTAAAGGAAACTTTTTAGTTTGTTACACACTTGCATATCATTTAAATCATAACTTTCAGTTTCTGTGCTGGTGATTAATGTTTTTCCAACGAACATTGTTGCTTTAACATAAAATATTTCAGTTTTTGGTGGTCTGTTTTCTAAAATTACTTCTAACCAAATTAATTGTTTTTCTGTCTCATTAACAGACATATGCAGAGTATGTCGGTCAGAAGGAACACCTGAGAAACCTCTGTATCATCCTTGTGTATGTACTGGCAGTATTAAGTTCATCCATCAAGAATGGTACGTCTGCTTTCCAGGAACCTGTATAATTTTGAGCTTCAGTTTTGTCATCTGTATAATAAGAATGATCATTTCAATGAACTTGTTCCATAATTACTTTTAGAATTTGTAAACGAATGGGAACATTATCCATTTCGTTTTTGGTCTTTTTGAGACAGGATCTCACTATGCAGTTCAGGCCGGCCTTGAGCTCACTTTGTAGCCCAGGCTGGTCTTGAACTTGGGATGATCCTCCTGCCTCAGCCTCCCAAGTGCTGGGCTTACAGGTGTGGGTCACTATGCCCTGCTACATTTTCCATAATTTTTTTTTTTTTTGGTACCAGGGATCAAACTCATGACCTCACACTTGCCAGACAAGCGCTTGTGCTGCTGAGCTAAATCTCCAGCCTTTTATCCATAATTCTTAATGCCATCCCTTCTGATGTGGTGTACTGTGAAGATTCTGTCCCTGGAATATGCTGTGCATTTCTGTTTAGAGAGGCATAATGTTAGCCTACATTCGTGAAATACAGTACTTTGTGCCAGTATTGTTCTCAGTGTTTATTTTATTTTTTGAGATAGGATCTCGCTGTGTAGTTTAGGCTGGGCGTGAACTCACTATGTAATCTAGGCTGGCCTTAACTCACAGTGATCCTCTTGGCTCAGCTTCCCAAGTGCTAGGATTACATGCATGTGCCACTATGCCTGACTCTCAGTGCTTTTATACATTTTAATTCATTTAGCTTTGCAAGAAGACTTGAGGTAGAGCGTATGCACATAAGTAAACTAAAACAGACAGGATGAATATCTGTCCTACATCACCTGACCAGCCAGTTAGTGGCAGAGCTAGGTTACAGCTTGATACCAGATATCTATATTACCAGAGTAGTATTAGAACTTGGAAGGTTAATGCTTAGATTCATTCATATTCATTTAGTTCTGAAGAGATTATAATTTAGATTAATTGAACCCTTTTAGTGAAAGTATAGTACATACTGTCTTTCGCTAATGTGAGGTCTGTATTCTTACATGGCAGTTATAAACAGTAAAGAATGCTCTAAATTTGAAATTGTCAGAACATTCTAAATTTGAATCGATAAGAACTGTAAAAACTGTAATACATAGGATTTTTTTTCTTTTTCTTTTTTTGAGACAGGGTCTCACTATGCAGTTCAGGCTGGCCTTGAACTCACTTTGTAGCCCAGACTGGTCTCGAACTCACAATGATCCTCCTGCCTCAGCCTCCCAAGTGCAATACATAGGATTTTAATCAAAGCAGAATGTTAGTTTTCAATGAAACCTTACTGTCTCTCTGTAAATACTGCATTTGTGAATGTGTTTTTGATTACAGCTTAGTTCAGTGGCTGAAACACAGTCGAAAAGAATACTGTGAATTATGCAAGCACAGATTTGCTTTTACACCAAGTAAGTTTTTTATCAGTGTTTTCATTATAGTGGTTTGGTTATTACTAGCAGTAAAAGGTGTTTAACTGATTGTAAAGCAATTTTCAATTTTATTGTCTTTGATAATAACAGAAAATCCTCTTCCGTTTAGGAAAGTATCTTTAAGTACTGTCATCTTTTAACACACATACAAGTTTTGTAGGTTCCTCCCTTTTCCTTTCTTTTCTTTTAACTATAGACATGTTCAGATGTACAGAGCAAGTCCACAAGATGTACCCATCACTGTCACCTGGTTTTGCACACATGAGCTGTCTTATTTTATCTTTGCTCTCATTCTTAATCTCTCCATCCCCCCCCCCTTTTTTTCCTGGTCTGTCCTTTAATAGTTTCATTTATACTATCTCACTATATGGTTCAGGCTGGCCTTAAACTTAGTGTGGCACAGGCTGGTCTTAAACTCCTGGTGATCCTCCTGCCTCAGTCTCCCACGTGCTGGAATTACAGACATGAGCTATCATGCCTGCCCTATAATTTCATGTGTACAGTATGCAGTATGTAAGGGTTCTTTTTTGAAAACATAGCTATAATACCATTATCTGCTCAAAAAATTAATGGTAACACCCTGTCTTGATTTCATTTAAACACTGTTTTGGACTGTCTTTTGAGGTTAAGTTGCACACATTAGAATAATAATAATAAAGACAGTTTTAAATCAGAGCAAGCAGTACGGGGAGGGGGGTTGAACCCGGGGCCTTTACGTATGCTTGGAAAGTGCTCTTGAACTGAACTACATCCCCAGCCATATTTATCTTTCTATTTAAGGTTCTGCTGGGGATTGAGCCCAGAACCTTCGCACTGAGCTACATTCCCAGTCTTATTTTTTAATTTGCCCAGGTTGGGCTCATACTTGGGATCTTCTTGCCTCAGACTCCTAGAGTGCTGGGATTACAGTTGTGCATCACCATGCCTAGCTTTTGTTTCCTTTTTAAAGCCTCTTGTTCTGCTCAGTATAAATGCTGTAGATTAGTGTTCATTTTACTTTGTATTTTGACAAGTGTAAATGGTTAAAGTTAGTACTTTTGTATTCTTAGAACTTTATTCATTACTATCAAAAATGTCAAACCTGTTACTTGTAGTCTTTGATTTTCTGTAATGTGTAAAACTGCCGCTTAAGATTTACAACAAATTAAAGCTAAAGAGTTGAGTATTTTCATGAAGTTTGATAAGAAATAATGTAGGCTTTTACTTTGAGGCTAATAAGCTTATTTTGTGTACTGTAGTGTTCATTGGGCATTTATATGCTGTTTCCCTTCTGTGTCTCAGAAAGTCTCATTACTGGTTTAAAGACTTGCTTTTCCATAGAGAATATCCTACTGACATCAGTGGTCTAAGTGGCTGCAATAAAAGAAGTTGCCATTTGTTTTTTTTAACATAATGTTTATAGGTATGAACAGCTGTGTGACAGTGTTTTTATAAATTGTAGATCATTCATTTGAAAACCTTAGGTATCATAATTTCTTATCTAGCCTCATAGGAGTGATGTTCCTCTTATATAGTTCTGTCTGTTTCATCTCTAGTGGAGGTTTTCAATAAGCAGTGGCTTTATAGACTCATTTTAAAGGGATGTTTTTCTGAAATATGGCAAAATTTATCTTTTCTCTGAGTGTGTTAAGGCATGTTTTGCAAAGAAGCAGGAAGAGCTGAAGTTTTCACTCAGAATTTTAAGTGCAGTTTTACAGGTGTGGGACGCGCTGGCCGCAGACCACAGCGGGCTCTGGCTGGCCCATGAGGTGGCCCTGCTGCAGGTGCTGGGCTCTTTGAGTGTTGCGTCCAGAATTCCTGTTTGTAATTCTTTCCTGGTCGCGTGCCGCCAGCTTCACTTTTTTGTTTCCTCTGCCGAATCTTGAACAGCTTAGGAAACCACGTCACTATACTATTTTATTGTTTGAGTGCTAAACATGTGCATTGCTTTCCATGAAGTTCATGATTCTGAGCAAAGGATGTGAAATTCTTCTGAAGACTTTTTCTTGCTCAGAGGCCTCCTCCCTTGATTTTTTCACATGTTACTTGTGATTGCTTTGTAAATGACTTCCTGGGGTAAATGTGGCATTATAACTATTTGATTCACTCTTTTTTATAGGAAAAATATTCAATTACGGTACTTATATTGAAAGTTAAGATAGCTATATGTGCTTATTTTGTATTTATGAATTAAGCTATTTTTAAATCTTCATGAAATCTTTTTTTTTTCCCCTTGTAGTTTATTCCCCAGATATGCCTTCACGGCTTCCCATCCAAGACATATTTGCTGGGCTGGTTACAAGTATTGGTACTGCAATACGATACTGGTTTCATTATACACTTGTGGCCTTTGCATGGTTGGGAGTTGTTCCTCTTACAGCATGTGAGTATTCATATGTTTCTTTTGCAGTTGTTTAAACATTGTATATTTATTATAAAAGTATTACCTCAGTTATTATTGTAATGTCATAGGAGGTATGATTGAAAAATACGGTGCATGTTTAAATTTTTTAAAAAATTATTACTGTAATTATATTTACCTTAGTTTTCCTCAAAATCCTCCCTCTCACTTCAAACACACGTACACTCTTTTTTGTCACTTTTTGAAGTAGTTTTGTCTTTAGTTGCAGTATTGTGGCTGCCGCAGTGTCCTGAACTGATGCAAAACGTTTGCCTTTCATGATCATTTTGACCTTGGGGAAGAGCCGGGAGTCGCATGGTGCTGGGGCTGGTGGACAAGGTGGATGAGGGTGCACTGTCATTGTCATGAACCTGCGTTTTCTGTGGGTGACAGCAGCAACATTCACTGTATTTTGATCACATCTCATAAACACACTCAGAAAAGGGAATTTCCAGAGTTGCTTCAGAAAGGGGAAAGAGTGCTGGGATAAGTATGGTCAGAGCAACAGGGAGTATTGTAAGTAGGATTAATGGCAATGTATCTTTTACTTTAATAATTTTTTTAAAAAATGTAAGCATTCATCATATATTTTGGTACCAGAGATTGAACTCACAACCTTGTGCCTGCCAGGCAGGCGCTTCCACTGAGCTAAATCCTTGGCCCTCATATATTTTGATCACACCTTGTATATTGAGAAAGCATCACATTCATCTGAACTAAGAATGACTTTGGAATTTTCATTGTGGTGGAGGCTGAATGCAAGGCCTCATGTGTGTTAAGTATGTTCTCTCTCATTGAGCTGCATCCCGAGTGTGATGCTTCCTACCAAATGTGGAAAAGGAAAAAACAGCACACAGACTAATAATGAAGGTTCATGAAAGAATTAAAAAACAAAATCAAACCATAATTAGAAGAAATTTAGATTTTATTTCTTAAAACTGGAGTTTTCAAAGTCTCCAGTAGGGGAACTTCCGGGAAGATGGTGGAGTAGTAGGATGCAGGGAAAACAGCCTTGCTAAGAGACACAGTCTAGACCTGGGGGCACACCATCTTGAGGAAGACAAAAAGGAGGGAAATGGGTTCCTTGGACCCAGGAAGAGCCTGAAGTCTGAATTGAACCCCACAGAAAGAGTGAAAAGAAAAAATTCAATTAAGCAGAAGGTGGTAGCTGGTGGAGCCTTTACCCGGAGCCCGTCTCGCTATGCGAGAAGAGCTGTTGGAGTCCGGTGGTGCATGGTCGCAGTGTTGGTGGCCGTTGGCGACCCTGGGACCTCTGTGGAATCGTTCCTTGGTGGAGGAGAGC